>PVJL010001955.1:105971-224621 GCA_004026885.1 Lyroderma lyra | reverse complement strand
TTGGAACCTATGCCTGACCAATCAATAGTGACCACATATTCCTCCCTCTGCCTCTTGCCTAGCAACCTCTTCCTCCCTCCGCATTGTGTCTAGCAACCCCTTTACCTATATAACTCCACTCCCAACGGCCGGAGCTGCTGCTCTCCCATTGTGAGGCAGCCCGGCAGCTTTTTCCCCAATGAAGCTTGTCACTGTCACCTGGTGTTTCGGCTCGTTTCTATCAGTGAGTATTAAGTACTCCCACATAACCTTACTACTACTTTATAATGAAAGTGATTTCTGCTACACACATAAGCATTTATTTAGCAAATGTTTATATACATGCAGTCACAAAACATGTCATATAATCAGTCTGTAAACTCATTGAAGTTCTAACTCTGTCCCTTTAGATGTTCTGTCAACTTGCATGCAAGATTTACTGAAAGCTGAAGCAGTGATGCTCCAAAGGCAGGCTTGTTACCCTTATAGTTAGCATCAGGGAACTAGAAATTCTGAAACAGTGATTCTCAAAATGTGCTCTCTTTGACCAGCAGTATTATCACTGATAACTTGCTACACATGCAAATTTTTAGCCCTGCCTAAAACCTAGTAAGTTGGAGTCTCTGTGGCTGAGGTTCAGCAATCTGTGTTTTAACAAGACCTGCGGGAGCTCTGAACCTCCCTGAAGTTTGAGAACCTCTGGTTTAAAATAATTGGCTCTGGGTACCTCCCTAAAGATAAAGGTTACAGCCTCAACTGGTTCTTACATGCTATTTTCTGAAAATGTAGGAAATATCTGATATTTTAGCCAATTCACATATCTTAAGGACCTTTAATTTCACCAATAGGCCATTTCTAACATTACCATGTTATTTAACAAGCCACAATTTTCACCAATAAAATCCTAATTTGCTTATTAACAAAATCTTACAAATGTGTCAGTCTTGATCAAGATACGGAGCATGGGTTTCCTGACCTTATTGGAGCTCTAGCTGATCACCTGTACATTCCTGCATTACAGATTAGGATAGTACAGGCCCTTGGACTATATGAATCCATGGGCGTGCGCGCGCACACACACACACACACACACACACACACACCACTGTTTACTGAAGAATTGTAAAGTAGAGATGTAACAGAAGGAAAGGGAAAAGTGGAAAGGGTTTGTGTATGTTTGTTCGGAGAGAAAAAGAGCATTAATGGCCGAAAGAAAGAAGTCAGCAGAAAGAATGAGAAGTTGAAGATCCAGTGAGAGTGCAGAGAGTGGTGAAGATTTTAAATACTGATATAGGGCGTGGGAGCCGATACGGACTGAAAACTTGGAGAATTTTCAGGCGTTTAAGAACCCAAACTCTTCTGTTTTTTCCTGAGAAATTGATAAGCTTGTCTGAATTCATTTTTAGGACATGGATCTTAGAAAGTTATTTAAAACCTAGTACTATGCATCTGTTCATTGTTATCACCCCCTTGTGGTACTGTTTTCATAGTTCATGAAATTATTCCTTCAGCTAGGACAGATTTTGTAAAATTTACCCAAGGAGCGCCATCTTCTGGTGTGATGAGGTATGTGCAAGCAAAGGAGGGTGTATAGTAAAATTGTAGTTACAAAATACTAGGGCTGGAAGAACTTTGAATTTTCTCTGCTACTTTTCCTACTGTAAAGTTAAACATTCTTTATTACCCCTCTGTCTTTTTAATTAGAAGATCAGATTACTGGCAGTGATTATAGTTTGTGTGTATGGCCCTGCCTGAAAAACAAAACAAAACAGCGTGGGGCCAACCATCCTTTTTATACAAGCATGAGGGAAATTTGCTTTTGGTTTGTGATGGAAGCCACAATTTGAAGAGCTTGTTCTTTGTGACTGACTCTTTGAGGCATGGTTGGCTCAACGCCTTTGCTCAAAACAAGAATGTGATTCTTGTAGCTGAATGCCAGACTTGTCTTTACTGCTTACCAGTTTACTGATAAGATATTGGTTTGTTCTTTCTTTCGTGTTTGTTTTAAATTTTATAGGAAAAATGTTATCATCAATGAAGTTTTAAAATCAAAATTACTATGTTCTTTATGGTGGTTATTTAATAAACATTTACCAGACATTTAAATACCAAATTCAGTGCTGTGTGCTTGAGGGGAAGGAGAAGTTCAAAGATAAATATGACAATGTCTCTGCCTTCAGATTATCTTATTTTTATTGGAACAGATAACATGAACATAATGATGTTAGATTTGGGAATATAAGGAAAGAAAGGAGAAAGAATAATAGGCTCAGGAAAGAAATACACAGTCTCAAGATTATTTATTGGAAGATGAGTATTGTGCAAAGGGTCACGTTTAAATCTTGACCTGGAGCAGATTTATGAATAACATATTCCTCAAGATGCAGGAGCAAAGATCAGGACTGTTGAAGGGATAGCTCTATTAGTCCCAACCCAGAAGTTATTCATAATAAAATGTTCTACTTCTGGATAAAAACCCAGAATGCACTTCATTCACCTATCCATTCAGCGAGTGCTTTTTATTTGCATTTGATTATGTGTCAGGGATTTGTGCAAAGTCCTCAGAAAACAAGAGATGAAAGTCCTGGCCCTACGCTGAATTCCTTGTGCAGAGGGAATGCATGTGACCAGTACCCCTTGGTAGGAGCACGGGCGAAGGGCATCTGACCCAGCCATTATTAAACTTGCTCTGCATGTTCATCTCCAAGATAAGTAATTCTAGTTCTTTTACCTCCATGGTTAAAAACGCAGGCAAGCCCTGGAGGCAGACTATCAGGGTTAGTCAGGTTTCGGGCCACCACTAACCTGTTCTGCAAGTTTCTTAATTTCTTCTTAACCTCTCTTGCCTCAGTTTCTTTACCAATAAAATGGAGATAATGGTAACACCTCTCTCATAAGGAGGTTGTAAAGATTAGATATACATGCAAAGCTCTTAGAACAATGTTGACATGTAGAAAACAATATGACAAACACCTGTCTACCTACCATCTGTGTAACAAATCTTAACCTTTTGCCATATTTGCTTCATTTTTAAAAAGGGAAAAAACCAACAAACACTACACTACAGTTGAAGCTCTCTATCTTCATTGATAGTTTCCTTACTCCGCCCCAGGGGCAACCAGCATCTTGAATTTGGTGTGAGTCTTTGCTGTCATGTTTTCATACTTTCACCATGTGGGAGTGGGTAATAAATAATATATTGTATTGCTTGGTGTGTTTCTGAACTTTAATAAATGCCCCTAAACTGCACACATCATTCTGCAACTTTTTTAATTTGACATTATGTTTTCCACATTTTCCCATGTACAGGCCGAGTTCTTTCATGTTGATTGCTATATAATATTTCACTGAATGAATATACCACAACTTATTTAGCCGTTGTCTTGATAGACATTTATGTTGTTACCCATTTTCCACTCTTTGAAACATCCTGGATGGCACCTTGAGGTACTCCTAGACTGTACCTTCACCTGATATTTTTTGTTACTGATTTTTCATTACTGATTCAATTTTTTAAAATTGTTAGTCTTAATCCAATTTTCTATGTCTTCTTGTATCATTTTTTATTATTTATATTTTTCTAGAAAAATTGTTCATTTCAAAAATATTGCCATAAAGTTGTTTATATTATTCACTATCACTACTCTTTTCTAATGATCTTTATTTGTGCCGCCTCTTTTTCTCATGATCAGTCTTGCTAAAGGTTTATCTCTTTTGTTAAAATTGTCAAGGAATTAGCTTTTGGTATTTTTTTTCATTTCTACATTTTAAAACTTCTTTTGGGGGTTTATTTTGTTACTGCTCTAATAACAATGGGTTTTTCAAAAGCCTTTTTAGTTGAGTGCATACTATTTATATTCTCATTTTTCATCATTGCATTTAAAGCTGAAAATTTCTAAGAACTGCTTCAGCTGCAGCCCACATGTTTTGATATGTATATACCTTTATTGTTCAGTTCTAGATATTCTGGATTCCGAATCTGATTTCTCCTTTAATTCATAGATTAGTTAGGAATGTGCTTCTTAATTTCCAAACATGCCTGTGTTATTTTTACATTATTTTTATTGTTGATTTCTTATTTCTTTGTGGTCAAAGGATGTGGTCTATGCAAACCCTAAACTATACCTGCAGGAGATTTCACTTTAGCTCCTGAGTGAGGCCTCAGAACTCCCACCACCTTTGCCTTGATGACGGAACGTGCCAATGAAGTTGATGGCCATCTGCTACCAAGCAGAGACACCAAACAGGTGGTTTTACATTTCCCAAAAATCTCCAGAAGTTGACCTGGAGAAGAAAGTATTGAGCATGTCCCCACGTGGTTATCTTAACCCCCACCCCATCCCCGCTCAAAACACAACAAAACTTTAATCTAGAAACTATTGCTCTGCTCCTCCTAATATTTTTGGTTACAACCAGATCTGAAGGAGAAAGCAGGCATGGTTGAGGCCTCACCTGGGAACTTCTATGCCAGCTGAAGGGCAATAGCTCCTAGGTGTTGGCCCTTAACTCTACACATGGGCAGGGCTCTCCATCTCTATCAGGGTTATCCTTGTCCTGTAGGAAGTGTTGGTAGCATTGCCTAATGGGCAGCTCTGAGGAGTCTGTGTTGGCCTTTCCAAGTATTGAGTACTTACCTGAGCCCACTGGGCTCAGGGAAAAATTTAATCTCTCAAAATGAAGGACTCAAGAAATTATCCTGAGTTCCTATCCCACACAAGAGGAAGCTCGCTGTTGGCCCTCTAATAGGCTGTAAGATCCCAAGAGCCAGAGCTGGGCAAGATTGATCTGTCAACAGCATGTCATCAGACTGAAGTAACCAGACAGACAGGGAGAATTCTGGGGAAAAAACAAAAGGTAATTTCAGAAACCAGAAAGGAGCAAGAAGTAGACCTTTGGGGAGATGAATCTCCCAGCTATAGCAACATAGTCTTTTATTTTCATTTTATACTAGGTAATTCATTCTTTCTGCTTTCTTTAGATTTTTTTTTTCCTCATTTCTTAAATTTTAAATTCATCTGTTTTGTTCTTTGCCATTTGCTAATGTAATTAAGACTACATTCTTTTCTAAACAGTTCTTCAGTTTTATCTTTAGCTTTATTTTTAGTCTGATACATTTTTAAAAATGTATCATTGTTATTTCCTAGATGCTTGAATTTTCAACTTTCTCTTTCACTCAGAAATTAAAAGGATATTTAAAATTTTCTAGATAGAGTTTTGTTAATTTTCAAATTTTATTGTATTGTGATTGGAAAACACTGTGTCTGCCAATTTTACTAAGTGGAATGTATTTAGATTTGGGTGTAATTTTGAAAATGTTCTATGGGCATTTGAAAAGAGTCCATTCTCTCTTCTCAGGGCCATTAGATCTTCTTTATTAGTCAGGTATTTAGTTCTTTTATTTCCCTTTTCTCTAAACTTTTATCTGCTATCATCTAGGAAAAGTGAATTAGGATCTCCTACTTTAATGCCTTTGTATTTATTTCTTTTTCTATTATAGATTTCACTTAACGAATTTTGATGCTACTTTTTTTGCTTTATAAAAATCCATGACAAGGGAGTTCCCTGGTGGTGTAGTGGCTTAAGGCTTCGTCACTGGCGCTGTCAGCGCTGCGGCCTGGGTTCGATTCCCAGTCAGGGAGCTACCCACATACCAAAAAGCAAAAAAAAAATCCATGACAAAATATCTTCATTTTGAATTGTATGTCTTATAATTATAGAGAGCCTTTTATTTATTTATTTTGGTCTTATTTAATGCTTCTACCACCAACTCCCCCCTGCCAAATTTAACATCATCTGGTGTAAGATATTGACTTACACTATCTTTTAGTTTCAACGTTTTTAAACATTGTTTTCTGAGAATATTTTTCTTTCAGTAGACACTTATAGATATAATTTAGTTCTACATCACATTTTATGACATACTTTCTGTTTTTAAGGATTCGTTTAGTTTCTATTATTCTCCAGAGAGTATATATTTCTTTTAATTTGTTTTATGCATCTTCCTCCTGATACTTTAGGAAAGTTTGTATTGATAATCAGGTCTTCTAGTAGTTAGCTTTATACTATAAATTTTAAAAAGGGTACTACTTTATTTTCTATTTCTATACCATACCTATTTATTCCCCACTACAAGCAATGATAAAATGATTATACTTCCATTCATCCCATCTCCTTTACTCCACCTAATTTTAATTGTTATATTATTATTAGTTCTTCTATACCTTTTTATACTTTTGAATATAATTCTTCCTCTGTTATTTAATTTATTAGATGTAAATGTTATCTTTTGACCTTGGATATTAAAAATAAGGAAATCAACATCCTTTTGCCACCTCCCATCTTCTTACATATTCTCTACTTGGTTCTTGTTAATTGTATCACTTTTACTAGTACAGTTTGTAATATTACATTCGGAACAGTATACAGTAGTGCATAAGAGAATGAGCTCTAGAACCAGACTGCCTAAGCTGGAATCTTGGCATCATTTTGTAGCTGTGTGACCTTGAGTGAGTTACTTAACAAATACTTCTGTTTCCTTATTTTTACAATGGATACAACAATAGGTCCTATGGATATAAAGGGGTTGTTGTTTGTTGTCATGATATTAATAATAAAAGTTTTTAGCACTAGGACAGTGCCTGACACATAACCAGCTTCTATTAACTATCAGATGTTGTATTAACAATTATTATGAAATAGAGTCCCAGTTTTCATCCCAGTTCTACATTCCAACTGACTTCCATGTTTAGTTTCTCTGTTCATCTCTTGGTTGCCTAAAATTCATTTTCTAATAGTTCAAGAGATGCTCATAAGTGTTATATTTTCTGATCCTTTTATGTTCAAAAACATTTGAAGCCTTTTACTTGAACGAAAGTTTGGCTATGTAATGTAATTGCTATTATTGAGTGCTTATTAAATCACAGGTTATCTATACCCATTATACCATTATACCTCATAATAATGCTATAAGTGAAGTATTATTCACATCCCTTTTACCAGTGAGAAAATTGGGAGACAGGCAAGTTACATTTCCTTTTTCAAAGACTTTGCTGATGTCACACCACTGTTATCTACCATTGAAGGTGGCTGTGGAGAAATCTTGAGTCCAGTCTTATTTTTTCACCTTAAATGTGTCTTGAACTTTTTCGTGGATGCTCAAAGGATTAATTATTTTTTGAAGTCCAGTAAAATTCAGTGGGATATGTCACAGTGTTCATTCTATGTCAGTTTTCTTGAGATATTGCATGCCCTTTCAGTCTGTAGATTGAAGTGTTCTTTCACTTATGTGAACTTTCCTTATCAGTTCTTCTAGTGACCATCTATACATTTTTTATACTTTTGAATATAACTCTTTTGCTGTTATTTTTATTTATTAGATATCAATGTTATCTTTTTACCTTGGATATTAAAAATAAGGAAATCAACATCCTTTTGCTACCTCTCATCTTCTTACATATGCTCTTTTTGGTTTTTGTTGCATTCTACTTTTAATATGTTTTCTACTTGTTCCATCCCCTGTCACATGGACATGCTGAATCTCGTTTGTCTTTGACATCTGTAATTTTTATCTCAAATTCTTTTCAGTTATTTTTTAAATTTTCATTTCACTTTGTGCATTTTTCTCAACTTAGCCCTCATAAGTCTTACTGTGTTATCTTTGTCTGACCCCCTTCTCCCCATTGATAATGTGGCTTTCATTTCTAGGATTTTTTCTTTTTGTTCCTTTCTAAGTTCTGCTAGCTTATTTTACAAGTTATTCTGTTGTCTTGTCATCATTTCCTCTGCTTTGAGATCTTTAAACTATTTAATTAAATCCTTTGAATAGCAATATATTTGGTCTGCTTCATGGCAACCTTTTTTCTGGAAAATTTATTTCTCTGATATTTGCTTTTACTATCCATTTCCTCCATTTTCTTATAGATTTCTTGTAGAGATCTAAATGGTTGTTTTATTTTGATTATTACTCATTACTGGGTATTCCAAGGAAGCATCTGGGTCAGTGTACTGAGCCTAGGGTGAGGCTGCTGTGCCCAGGGTGTGTGTGTGTGTGTTTGTGTGTTGTGTCTATGGAAGAGAGACAAAAGGTAAGACAGAGAGATACTCACACAGGTTGGTTTAGCCTGTATATCTCCCTAGCAACTACAGAGGTGCTCAGGATATATAAGTAGTCTCTTCTAACCCCTATTTCATTAACAGACTGCTTCCAACATAGATAACATTTTTAAGGATTTAATCATTCAGCACTGCCTTATCCTGCTACTTCCTGAAGCCAAATAAGAGTTCTTGAAAGTTCCTACAATAATGCACTGTAGAATTGTATGCCTGAAACCTATGTAATCCTTGCTAACAGATGTCACCCCAATAAGTCTAACAATAAAAATAGATTAAAAAAAAAAGAAAGTTCCTACAGTATGTGCCCCTTAAACCTTCATTGCAAGCTAGGGTGATGTTTCTTCTCAGGTGTAACACCTAGTTGGGGTTCTTCCAACTTTTTCTGAGAATTGAGGTCACAGCAGGTATTTAATCTCAGCATACTTCTGGACTCTGGTGTAATTTTCACTGAATTTGGCAGGCTTTACTCAGTTATTGTGACTTAAGGTTACATTGGTACTTTATTTTATCAAAGATAGAGTTTGCATTTCTTTTTATAAATTTCCCTCTTATTTTTGGGTGATCTCAAGGATGACAAGATGACAGAGGTAACTTTGTTTTTTGTTTTTCATTTTAAACCATTTTGGTAATTTAAACTTTACTTTTAAATTTATTTTAAAACCAGAGCCATTTTAAAAAATAGAATGTCCCTCTTTTTGGAGAGAGTTGGTACCATACCATCATAACATTTTTCTATTAATTACTTTTTTTATTTCCTGATTTTTAGTGTGACAAGTACAAGACTGGAGTCATTGATGGGCCTGCATGTAATAGCCTTTGTGTTACAGAAACTCTTTACTTTGGAAAATGCTTATCTACCAAGCCCAACAATCAGGTATGGACATTATGAATAAACATTCCAGATTGATGGTGCGCTCTAGTTTTTTCTTTAACTACAGCATTATTAAAAAGAATTCTTGAACTACAGCTTTAAGACATTTTGTATATTTTAATTTTATATGCTTTGATTCACTAACCCACAGATGTTTATTAATCCCCTATTCCCAGAACATTCCAGACACTGTCTTAGTTACTAGGAATACAATGGTGATTAAGATAGCTAAAATTACTTCCCTTATGTATCTTACATTATCCCACAAAGGTGGGGAATATAAACAGTTGATAGATAAATAAATAAGCAAGATAATTACAGAATATGTTGTGTTTTATTAATATGTAGGATATAAACTGGGCAAATTGCTAGAGAATGAAGGTGGTGGGGGTGGTAGAGATGTGCTTTAGAGGCGGTGATCAGGGAAGACCTTTCTAAGACAACATTTGAGTTTTTACCTGAATGAAGAATGAAACTACAGCCCAGGGCAAATGACAGGATGAGCAAAGTCGCAAAAGAAGAACTATGAAAAGCTGATAAACATAATGAAAAAAAACATGTTCTACTCACTTATCAAAGAAATATAAATTAAAACAATAGAATAGTATTGGACTAGAAGAAAATATAACAACCATCATCACTGGTTATCCTTGGACAGTGGAAAGTGCATAATTTTTAACTTTACCTTTTTTCTTTATATTATCTCTAAATTTCCATGTAAATATGCATTACTCCTATAGAATTTAAAATACATTTTAAGTGAACAATGCTGACCATATTTAAGACAATTTCTGAAACAATGTCCAACATTGGAATATTACTCCATGCTAGATACTATGTAAGGCATTGGGGGAGGTCATGGGGAATAAGACAGATAAAGCCTCTAGTATCTACCTCATGTTCAATATGAGAGAGGATAGATCATAAATGAGTCAATAAATTAATGAGTAAGATATTTGCATACAGTGCTAAATTAGGCTGTGAAGAAAATAACATGGGGTATGGAGATGAAAGAGGGGTCTGTCCCAGACAGGTAGTTGGGGAGGCTGCCTGTCTAAGGTCCGAGCTGAGAGCTGAACGATGTGAAGGAGCCAGCTGTGTGAAGATCTGTGAGAGTACATTTCAGGCAGGACCAACAGCAAATGAAGGAGGTCATGACACAGGAATAAGATTGATAGGTTCAAGGAACAGAAAGAGGAGCAATGTGGCTGGAATACAGAGACCCAGGGAGTAGGTGGTACAAGATCAGGTTGAAAACTAGGCCAGGCCAGTGCATGTGAAGTCTAACAGGTAATGGAAAGGACTTTGGACTTTATTCTGATTGAGTTAGAGGGTTTGAAGCAGGGGAGTGATATAGTTGGATTTATTTGAATTAATGTA
The DNA here is from genome assembly GCA_004026885.1 of Lyroderma lyra. Classification (NCBI taxonomy): domain Eukaryota; kingdom Metazoa; phylum Chordata; class Mammalia; order Chiroptera; family Megadermatidae; genus Lyroderma; species Lyroderma lyra. Next base: position 214,279 of record PVJL010001955.1, on the reverse strand, counting down.
ACCCTATTTGTTTTTTATATATAAGCGAAAGTAGACTGCCTGGGCTCAAATGCTGGCTTTGCCCATTATCGTGTTATCTTGAGAAGGCTAAGTAACACAATTGTGGTGCCTTCTCTTCTCTCTGCTTCGGTTTCCCATGAGTAAAATGAGGATAATCATAGTATCTACTTCATGGGGTTGTTACAAAGAGTAAATAATAAAATAAATTAGTAGACCAGAGCACATAGTAAGCACTATATAATGTCAGTTTGGTAAATAGTTAGATAGTTAAAGTGACTAATTCTGGGATGTGGAATTAGAGAAATGGATATGGCAGAACTTTGCTTTTCATCCTTCTGTGCAATTTTTACTTAACAAATTATATTTATGATTTATATATTTAATTCATTTTGAGTTTATTTTTGTAAATGAACTATATGAACTATATACAAGAATAAAATCGGGAGTTCCCTGGTGGTATAGTGGCTTAGGCTTTGGCGCTGTCAACACTGTGGCCTGGGTTGGATTCCCAGCCAGGGAACTACCCACATTAAAAAAAAAAAGAATAAAATCAAAATGAATTAAAGAGTTAAATGTAAGACCCAAAACCATAAAACTAGAAGAAAACATAGGCAGTAAACTCTCCACTGTTGCCCTTAGTAATATTTTTTTTTTTTTGATGTATCTCCTAGGCAAGGGAAAAAAAGAAAAAATAAACAAATGGGACTACATCAAACTAAAAGGCTTTTGCACAGCAAAGGAAATCATTAACAAAATGAAAAAACATTCTACTGAATGGGGAAAGATAGTCACCAGTGATATATCTGATAAGGGCTCAATATCCAAAATTTGTAAAGAATTCATATAACTCAATACCAAAACAAACAAACAAACAACCCAATTAAAATATGGACAGAGAACCTGAATAGACATTTCTCCAGAGAGAACATACAGATGACCAATAGACATATAAAAATATTCTCAACATCATTAGTCATCAGAGAAACGCAAATTAAATCCAGAATTAAGTACCACCTCAGAATGGCTATCTCAATAAAACAAAAAGCAGCAAGTGTTGGTGAGGATGTGGGGAAAAGGGAACCATCATGCGCTGTTGATGGGACTGCAAATTGGTGCAGCCACTATGGAAAATAGATTGGAGGTTCCTCAAAAAATTAAAAATAGAACTACCGGATTTCCCTGGTGGTGTAGTGGCTTAAGGCTTTGGCGCTGGCGCTATCGGTGCTGTGACCTGCATTCGATTCCCGGCCAGGGAACTATCCACATACAAAAAAAAAAAAAAAAATAGAACTACCTTATGACCCACCAATTCCACTTCTGGGTACTTATCTGAAGAAATTCAAAACATTAATTTGAAAAGATATATGCTCCATGTTCACTGCAGTACTATTTACAATAGCCAAGATATGGAAGCAATCGAAATACTATGAATAGTTGATTGGATAAAGAAACTGTGGTACACATATACAATGGAATATTACTCTGTCATAAAAAGAATGAAATCTTACCATTTGTGATAACATGAATGGACCTAGAAGGTATTATGCTAAGTAAAATAAGTCAAACTGAGAAAGGCAAATACCATGTGATCTCAGTACTATGTAGAATCTAAAGAACAAAGTAAACAAAACAAAAACAAACTCATATATACAGAGAACAAACTGATGGTTACCAGATGGGAATGGGGTTGGAGGCTGGGTGACAAAGGTGAAGGGATTAAGAAGTACAACTTGGTAGTTACAAAATAGTCACAGGGATGTAAACCACGGTATAGGGAGTATAGTCATTAATACTGTATAAATGTATTGGGAGGTCAATTCATAAGTTATATAAATGTCTAATCACTATGCTGTACACCTGAAACTAATATAATATAAAATAGAATGCCAATTATAAATTGAAATTTTTTTAAGTAAAAAGAAAACAATAAAGGCCTCAAACAATACAACTTTACAACTTAAGGAATTAGAACAAACCAAACTTAAAGGTAGCAGAAGGAAGAAAATAATACAGATTACAGCAGAGATAACGGAAAGGGAAAATAGAAGAACGATAGAGAAAATCAATGCAACCCAAAGTTGGTTCTTTAAAGATATCAATAAAATTGACCAACCTTTTAGCTAAATTGACTTAAAAAAATGGAGAGAGAGAGAAAAAAACTCAAATTACTAAAATTGGAAATGAAGTAGGGACATCACTTCTAATTGTATAAAAATAAAAATGATTATGTAAGAGACAATGAACAATTGTATACCAACAAATTGGACAACCTAAATGAAACAGGCAAATTTCTATAAACACAAAATCTACCAAGAAATAGAAAATCTGGAAAGATCTGTATATGACTAGTAAGGAGAATGAATCAGTAATCAGAAGTCTCCCAATAAGAACAGCCCTGGACCTGTTGGCTTCACTAGTAAATTCTATCAAACATGTAAAAAACTACCACCAATCATCTCAACCTTTTCCAAAAAAATTGAAGAAGAAGTAATACTTCCTGACTCATTATATGTGGGTAACCTGATGCCAAAGCCAGATAAAGACACTACAAGAAAAGAAAACTAAAAGATCCATATGCCAAAAACACTGATACAAAAATTCTTAACAAAATACGAGCAAACCAAATTCAGCAGCATATTGAAAGGATCATACGCCATGACCACAAAGCATTTATTCTCGGAATGCAAGAATGGTTCAACGTAACAAAAATCCATCAATGTAATACACCACATTAACAGAATAAAGAGGGAAATAAAGGATCATCTCAATTGATGCTGAACAAGTATTTAACAAAATTTAGTACCATTTCATGATAAAAACACTCAACAAACTAGAAAAACTCAACCAAGTACCTCAACATAATAAAACCCATACATAAAAAACCCACAGCTAACATCCTACTCAAAGGTGAAAGAAGGCTTTTTCTTTAAGATCAGGAAGAAGGCAAGGATGCTCACATTTGCCACTTTTTGTTTGACATAGTCCTGGCAGTTCTAGCCAGTTCAGTTTGATAAGAAAAAGAAATAAAATGCATCCAAATTGGAAGAGAATTAGTAAAAGTATCTCTGTTGACAGACTATGTGATCTAATGTAGAGTAAACTAAAGATTCCATACAAAAAAATTGTTAGAATAAGTGAATTCAGAAAAGTAGCAGGAAACAAAGTCAACACACAAAAATTCAGCTTCATTTTTATACACTAACAATGAACAATCCAAAAAGGAAATTAAGAAAACCATTCCATGTACAATAGCATCAAAAAGAATACTTAGGAGTTAACCAGGAAGTGAAAGACTTGTACAGTGAAAACTTCAAAACATTGCTGAAAGAAATTAAAGACAAACAAATGGAACGTATTTCATGTTCATGGGTTGAAATACTTAATATTGCTAAGATGTTAATATTACCCAAAGTGATCTACAGATTCAATGCAGCTCCTTTCAAAATCCCAATGACAATTCTTTGGAAATAGAAAAACCAATCCTAAAATTCATATGAAATCTCAAGGCACCCTGAGTAGCCAAAACAATGTTGAAAAAGAGAACTACAAAACTAGAAGACTCATACTTCCTGATTTCAAATCTTACTGTAAAGCTGCAGTCATCAAAACAGTGTGGAACTGGAATGGAAAGTTACCTGTAAAGATGACAACGCCTGTGGAACAATGCTGCTTAAAGCTCCGGGTTGCATCCTGTCACCAACTTGTCCAGCTGACAGACCTTTACGTCTGCCCTTCCAGGATGTCTACAAAATAGGTGGTATTGGTTCTGTCCTGGTGGGCCAAGTGGAGGTAGTGTTCTGAAACCCAGCATGGTGGTCACCTTTGCTCCAACCAGTGTTACAAATAAAGTAAATTCTGTTGAAATGCACCATGAATATTTGAGTGAAGCTCTTCTGGGGGACAGTGTGGGCTTCAATGTCAAGAATGTGTCTATCAAAGATGTTCCTTGTGGCAATGTGGCTGGTGAGAGCAAAAATCACCCACCAATAGAAGCAGCTGGTTTCACGGCTCAGGTGGTTATCCTGAACCATCCAGGCCTGATAGACACTTGTGTGGATTGTCACACAGCTCAGATTGCTTGCAAATTTGCTGACCTGAAGATTGATCGTTGCTCTGAGAAAAAGCTGGAAGATGGCCTAAAGTTTTTGAAATGTGGTGATGCTGCCATCATTAATATGGTGTCTGGCAAATCCACGTGTGTTGAGAGCTTCTCTATCTTCCTCTGGGCCATTTTGCTCTTCACGACATGAGACAGACAGTTAGGTACTGTGGGTGTCATCAAAGCAGTGGACGAGAAGGCAGCAGGAGCTGGCAAGGTCACCAAGTCTGCCCAGAAGTTCAGAAGAAGTCTAAATGAATATTGTCCCGAATACCACCCCAGTCTGAATCAGTAGTAAAGAACATTCTCAGAGCTGTTTGTCTCAATTGGCCATTTAAGTTTAATAGTAAAAGGCTGGTTAATGCATACAATTGCATCCCAAAATCTTCAGAAGGAAAGGAGGATGTTTTGTGGACCATTTGGGTTTTTGTGTGTGGCAATTTTTAAGTTACTAGTTTTTAAAATCAGTCCTTTTTTTTTTTTTTTTGCATGTGGGTAGCTCCCTGGCCGGGAATTGAACCCAGGCCGCAGCGTTGACAGCGCCAGCGCCGAAGCCTTAAGCCACTGCACCATCAGGGAACTCCAAAATCAGTACTTTTTAATGGAAACAACTGGACTAAAATATCTCACAGAATTTTGAGACCCATTAAAATAAAGTTTAATGAGAAGCCTGGGTTCTTTTGGTCAACACAGTAACTTCCACCGATGCTACTTAGGTAAAAGACCAAAACAAAACAAAACAAAACAAAACAAAACAAAAGAGTTGCCCATGTCCTATTTCTGGTGTATCTTCTGCAACGTTAGAATTTGGTAATTCTGGGTCAACGTTTTATTCTGGGTGGGAGGGAATTTTGGGTCTTTTCACCTTGTCTTAAGGGGAGGAATCATCTCGTTACATAGTAAAAAGCTGTGGGAGGGGTCTGTTGGTGCAACACTTCATAGGTTAGGACAGATAAGCAAAGAATAACTTTGTTTATGTGTAAGCTAATTTACAAAAAAGCTAAATCCTGTGGTATTAAAGTTCACATGTTGCATATAAAATCTTGGGTAGTCGTATCAGTATTAAGTAAATTTTTTGGTATGTCAAATTTTAGTTTTCCAGTTATTGGAATGTGAATTCTCACATTTACAAATACTGAGCTAGTTTAAAGAACCATTTTAAAATGAGGCTTGGGAGTTCCCTGGTGGTGTAGTGGCTTAAGGCTTTGTCGCTGGCGCTGTCAGCGCTGCGGCCTGAGTTCGATTTCCGGCCAGGGAGCTACCCACATACCAATAAAGCAAAAAAAAAAAAAAAAACAACAAAAATAAATAAATAAATAAATAAATAAAACAAGGCTTAGATAGTATTGAGCACTGTCTTGCTACAGTTAATTGTATCCAGATTCTAGGAAAAATACATGATCCTGGAAGTTGGGAAATAAAAAAGGCAATCCAGGGAGTTCCCTGGTGGTGTAGTGGCTTAAGGCTTCGGCACTGGTGCTGTCAGCGCTGTGGCCTGGGTTCGATTCCCGGCCAGGGAACTACCCACATACAAAAAAAAAAAATAATAATAAATAAATAAATAAATAAATAAAAAAGGCAATCCACAAAATGAGAGAAAATATTTGCAAATCATATATATATAAGGGATTAATATCCATAATATATAGAGAACTCTTAAAACACAACAAAAAACAAAACAACTGGATTCAAAAATGAGCAAAGAACTTGAATAAGACCTCTCAAAAAAAGACATGCACATGGCCAATAAGTACATAAAAAGATGCTCAACATCACTGATCATTAGGGAAATGCAAATTACAACCGCAATGCAATACCACCTCACAGCCTTTAGGATGGCTATTATAAAAACAAACAAACAAACAAAGAAATAAGTGTGGTGAGGATGTACAGAAGTTGGAACGCTTGTGCCCTATTGGCAAGAGTGTAGCCACTACACAAAACAGTATGGCAATTCCTTTAAAAAAAAAAATGGTATTATGAGTCAGCAATTCCACTTCTGGATATACAAGGGCTGTCCAGGAAAAATCCAGCCATAAATGCCTCTGTTTTTCATATTATATGGCTGGATACTTTATGGACATACCTAAAGAAGTGAAAGCAGGGTCTTGAAGAGATATTTGTACACCCATGGTCATATCAACAGTATTCACAATAGCTAAAACATGGAAGCAACCCAAGCATCCATTGACACATGAATGGAAATACAAAATGTGCTATTAGATCTATTATATAATAATGGAATATCACTCAGTTTTAAAAAGGAAGGGAATTCTGACACATGCCACAATATGGATGAATCTTGAGATATAATGCTAAGTGAAATAAGCTAGTCACAAAAAGACAAATTCTGTATGTTTCCACTTACATGAGATACTTAGAGTGAGTAGTCAAAATCATAAAGACAGTAGAATGGTGATGCCAGTGGCTGGGGGGAAGGGGTAACAGGGAGTTACTATTTAATAGGTATAGAGTTTCAGTTTTATAAGATGAAGAGTTCTGAAGAAGGATGGTGGTGATGCTAGCTTAACTTTATTCATGGAATACCACTAAACTACACTAAAAATGATTAAGATGGTAAATTTTATGTTTTTGATATTTTATAATACTGGACAAAATAAAATATATATACTTAGGAATTCATTATTTTTATAATTTAAATAAGGAAAAGGGCTTTGGAGTATGATTTCAAATTTGCAGTTCAAAAAGAAAGTCATAATCTCAATGTTTTCTTGCTTGTGTGTTTTATAAAGGAGGGGGACACTAAAAATATAGTGGTAGAGTTTTCTACTCACCCTAAACCGTAACTTGCTATTCTTTTTCACATAGATGTATTTAGGAATTTGGGATAATCTACCAGGGGTTGTGAAATGTCAAATGGAACAAGCACTTCATCTTGATTTTGGAACTGAATTGGAACCAAGAAAAGAAATAGTGCTATTTGATAAACCAACTAGGGGAACGACTGTACAGAAATTCAAGGAAATGGTCTACAGTCTCTTTAAAGTAAGTATATCCATTCACATGTTGCTAGTGTAAAGCAGTACGCTCTTCTGGAAGAATCTGCAGGACCTCATCCTAAACCAGACAAAAAAGTAAAAATGCATAGAGGTGTTTAACATTGCAATAGCTTAGAAGGGTCAGGTATGAGAGGGGAATTAAATAGATGGGCTACTCTGTGGTTTAACATTGTAACCGATACATTTTTTTTAAGGTGAAATAAAATTAGTATGCCCTGATTGCATTTTTTTTAATTTAAAGAAATGCTCATACAAAGACTAAGTAGAAATATTAAAGATGAAAATAATTACACTTTTGGAAAGAATCTATTTTTATTGCTCTTCTATTTTCACTCAATCATTCTTTTCTTTGGACAGTTTACATTTTCAGACTATTTTATCCCAGAGAAACTTCATAGGGAAATATTTCTTAATCTTCATTACTGGAACAATACAGCTTGAACAAAATAATTCTGTTAATGTGATAACTACAAAATAGAAAATAATTTTCAATTGACCCCTTTTATAACTTTGGATATGAGCACATTACACTGCAATTTTGCAAGTTAATGGATAAGGTAAAGAATAATTAATGTCTTGGTTAACTATTTATTTTATCTAGAGTGTAAGGGGGTTGCAAGAACTTAGGGTGGCCATTTCTTAATAAACAAACATACTTAGCCAAGTGAGTTTTACTGCAATTACATAACATAGCTCTGACTCATTAGCAATCATCATAAATATTTGAAGATGTCAAAGTTCCTTATGGGGATTCAGTATCAGGATTATTACTTAGCATCATAATAAAGGAAGTATGTTGCATGTGGTATTTTCATTCCTTCTGTATAATTAGCTAAATTCTCATCTCTACAGGCAAAATTGGGTGACCAAGGAAACCTGTCTGAACTGGTGAATCTCATCTTGACAGTGGCTGATGGAGACAAAGACGGCCAGGTTTCCTTGGGAGAAGCAAAGTCAGCATGGGCACTTCTTCAGTTAAATGAATTTCTTCTCATGGTGATACTTCAAGATAAAGAACATACCCCTAAACTAATGGGATTCTGTGGTGATCTCTATGTGATGGAAAGTGTTGAATACACCTCTCTTTATGGAATAAGCCTTCCATGGGTCATTGAACTTTTTATTCCATCTGGGTTCAGAAGAAGCATGGATCAGTTGTTCACACCATCATGGCCCAGAAAGGCTAAAATAGCCATAGGACTTCTAGAATTTGTGGAGGATGTTTTCCATGGTCCCTATGGAAACTTCCTCATGTGTGATACTAGTGCCAAAAACCTAGGATATAATGGTAAGTATGATTTGAAAATGGTGGACATGAGAAAAATTGTGCCAGAGACAAACCTGAAAGAACTTATAAAGGATCGTCACTGTGAGTCTGATTTGGACTGTGTCTATGGCACAGATTGTCGAACTAGCTGTGATCAGAGTACCATGAAATGTACTTCCGAAGTGATACAACCAAATTTGGCAAAAGCCTGTCAGCTACTCAAAGACTACCTACTTCGGGGTGCTCCAAGTGAAATTCGTGAAGAATTAGAGAAGCAACTTTATTCTTGTATTGCTCTCAAAGTCACAGCAAATCAAATGGAAATGGAACATTCTTTGATACTAAATAACCTAAAAACATTACTGTGGAAGAAAATTTCCTACACAAATGACTCTTAGTTCACTTGGACATTGTGACCATTGTAGAAAACTTACCACTTAAAAACTCCTTTCCCCTGGTCCTAAGAAGCCATCATCATAAAATACATGTTGATTAAGTAATGGCAGGAGGTTCGTGCAATCAACATGTCCAAAAGGTTTAATTTCTGCTCTTTTAGAAGCCCTGGTATATTTCCCAGTACATTCACTGTGTAACTATTTTGACTGACTTAAATTAATACTGTGAAAAGCCTCATTCCATCAACAGTGAGAGTATTTTGTAGATTTGTTAGCCAAAATACTATTGCTGGAAACGTGTTTGCATCGAAGCTGCTGTTTAAAATTTATACATTTACTAATGTGTTAGCATGGTAAAGTTTGCACATTAACAGAAATTAAGACTGCCAAGCAGGTAAATTAAAACCACTCCTTTATAAACAGATGTTGGCTAATAGTATGGTTTGTTATACTATAAACACATTTTGAATTTTTAAGACATCAAATGTTACATGGCTTCATGTAACTTTTTGAAATTAAAAATCCCATCAGGGTATAAGGTTCTAATTGGCAACAGGTTAATTGCCAATTTTAAAGGCTGAAATGGATGTACTTTCATTTGATTCAAATGGTCATCTCAGTATCAACTAGCCAACTGAGTCCTTCAAAACTTAACTCTTAAGGCCATAGACCCAATCCAGATCCACAACCACTTTATCTTGTATGAGCTATGGGCAAATGCGACATATAAGATGAAATCATAGGACATTTTTATAATTTTTCATCTTCAAAGTTATTTTCTATTAGGAAAAGGGCTGTTTTTAAAGAGGCATGTAAATTTACCCACCTTTTCCTCATGTAGACTTCATAGACAAGGGCTATTTGCTCTTGAGCTCCTTCATGTTTATTCAGATCTTGCATGTACCTTTCAGGATCTCCATAAAAATGTTAACACCTCTTTTAGAATGAAGACCCAGTACTTCCTGCTCAAAGATTTCACCTGGTTAAAGTGAGTATCTTAGCTATGTGAATTCACTGAACAGCTTTCTTTCCAAAATGAAAGCCATGGATTAGCACCAATTTTGTTTAAAATTATGTACTTTGAAGCTAACTTTTCTTCCCATTAATCATCTGGTTACAATAAATGAAAGAACTACTTCCTGATAGAAGGCTGATCTGTTGCCAGACTTTTAAGGGAGAGCTGCACATCATACAATTTGAGGGATAACTGTCAGAGAACAGAAGCTCAGTGAGTCAATATGCAAGACATCTTTTTTTGGAAAAAGCTATTTTTGTTTCTTGAAGGAAAATACTGCCAATTTAAGGTTTCCTACAGATTCATTAATAAGAGCTTAACACAAATAGCTGCTTAATAAGTTTATTATTTTTATGAAATATCTTCATAGAAAATTATGATTTGGTTTATTAGCTCTCAGTAGCCCGTTCCTGAGCTCTGAGGAAGCTTGCCTTCTTCTGAGCCACCCGATCTTTCTTCTGGGCAAGAGACATTTTAGGACGATTCCACCTATAAAACAAAGTAAGAGACAGGAATGTTATTTTTAAAAATCATAGCTGAAGATAGACTTTGTAATTAAGATGAGGTCAAGTAATCCAAGTTCCAATACATGTATACATGTACTTATTTATGATTTTAAGCTAACTTTCTCAAACCCAAACTTTTTGTGATACTGTCCTATTACCACATCGGCTCACAAATCAAATAAAAATGTTAATACAATGCTTAGAATCATTAAGTATTAGCAGTAACTGTATTAGGATAGAATGGGCCACCTCAGTAGCTTCTGAGGCTAATACATTTCTATCACCACAATTACTTTAGCAAACCTGGTTCCCTTCACTTCTGCAACATCATGCAGAGTTAGTGATCGTGTTTGCGCAACTTTTCTCAGAGTCTGACATGACAGGGCACCCCTTCCAACCGCCTTGTCTCGAAAAGACGAGTAAGATACATACCTCTTCTTTTTAACTTCTTTCTTGGGCTTCTTCTCATAGACTGGATTCTCTCGTATAGCAGCATGAGCTTTCTTATACATCTCCTCCATCTGAAACAAATCAAAGCAAACAGTACTTGGTTTCACTGCATATGCCCTAAAGATACAGGACACTGTAATCTACTACACACTTGCTCTATTTTGTCCTAAGCCAAACTCCCAAAAGGTATAAACTGGTTCAGTGTTGGTATCTACTTTAATTGCTAAATGTGTATTTCTAAATTTCTTTTTCTAAGAAATTCCCAATTTTTACCCCAGGCAACATGAGTTAACATTATTCACAAAACTCAATCTTCCTCAAGAAAATCTTTCTGAGGACTTTGGCTATGGTTCCCTGGCTAGGAACTGAACCCAGGTCACAGTGTTGAGAGCATTGAAGCCTAGCCACTGCACCACCAGGGAACCCCCTTAGCTATAATTTTAAAAAAGTCACTCAAGTTTAGAGTGAATTGATTTCTGCAGAAACACATTTTATGCTCATTTTAAATTGTTTCACCTAAATTCTTCCATTCAAGTGAGGATACACATCAAAACAAAGTTTTTAAGATGTTAAGATGAAGAGCATAGGGGCTAAGTAGCAATTGCCAAATTAATTTGTCCTCCTTCATTCCCCAGATTCACATTTTCCATTGGTAGCTAGCTGACAGGTCTTTTAAGGCTCCCCCAGTATTACGTACTAGGAACCTCTTACTTTCTTCTCCTACTTACTATTTACTACTACCACCATGACAACAACGAGCCACTATTATCTGGCAGCAATATTAAACTTCTATGGGACCAGAAAGAGGTCTGAAATTTCCCTAGAACACCCTGAAAGGCTATCCAAATAGGTATCTTAATGAGAATTTTGTTCTAAAACTCATCAAAAGAGAATGCTGCAACTCTGAATTCTTTCAAGTATCACCTCCACAATACAGTCTACCCTTAAACACAGGTTTGAACTTGCCCAGGTTCACATATACAGATGTTTTTTCAATAAACATACAGTTGGCCCTCCATATGCCCCAATTTCACATCTTTGAATTAAAAACAGTATTTTCAATCCATAGAGGGGCGCAGTACCAATCCCCTGTGGATTCCAAGGGACGACTAGTTAGTTTTTGGAAGTCAAAAGTTTTATGTGGACTTTCAACTGCATGTGGGGGTGGGGGAGTTGGTACCCCTTACTACCATGTTATCCAAGAGTCAAGTATAAATGACTTGATCCAGTATAAGATCAAGTCTTGAAGAGCAGCTATTAAGTGCCCAAGTGTTCATTATTAAAACTAGTACAAAATTATCCCTCTTAGCAGTGGTTTTCAACTGCTGGTGCAGACAAGTTCTGGTCCACCAGAAATTTCCTGCCAGCCTGTGAAATATCTTCATATTCTCAGGATGTATTTATAAGATATGAATCATTTTATTTCAGTGTGATTTAAACTATGAGGTCAGACAATTTCATGAACTCATCCTAGAAAAAGTGTTATGTAATCTCATTGCTGAATATCACCACATTCACCTTCAAAGTACTCCCCTTAGCAAGCTATGCACCGACACCAGCGCCTAGTCCACCCTTCAAAGCAATTTTGGAAATCTTGTCTCTACCATGGCGACCAGAGCTGTCGTCATCCCCAAAATCTGACAGTTAAGTTCATGAACTTGCCACCATGCTCTTACATTGGCAACTCAGTAAGGTGTCATAACCTTGGCAAGTGTTTTTTGTACAGTGCTACCAATGCTACCAATGTAAGAGCACGGTGGCAAGTTCATGAACTGTCAGATTTTGGGGATGACGACAGCTCTGGTGGCCATGGTAGAGACAAGATTTCCAAAATTGCTTTGAAGGGTGGACTAGGCACTTGTGTTGCTGCACAGCTTCCCAAGGGGAATACTTCAAAGATGACCGTGGTGATACTCAACAATGAGGTATGAAGAACTTTTTCTAGGATGAGTTCACAAAATTAACTATCCTACCGTATTATTTCATGGACTGGCAGCTGAAAACCACTGCTCTAAAGAATGAGTCAGGTAATCTATGTCTCTCAAAATTATTCAATGCGGAAAATATATAATTACTGCATGCATTTGTGTAAAGCTTAGCATAGGAAAACAATGCAAAATTTTTTACAACATGTGAGACCTTAAATACCTAAATCCCTTTGGAAAATTAATTTCCTTACCTCTCTTAGCATTCCATCCTAGCTCTCCATCATATTTAACAAATCCATTTGATGACTTCAAAAACATGCACCTATGTTACTAATATAAAACTACCCCTTTCCTAGCTCCAACTCAATGTGTTGATCCAGCCCTAGACTATGTACTAAGCATACATATAATAGAAATCTTCTCCCAATTAAAACTCTATTTAAAACACCAGCACCTAGTATACCCTTCAAAGCACCCTCAAAACAGAAACTATGTACTAAGAGAAAAAAACTAATAAAATAATTAATACATAAACCATCCATCTATATATAATTCTATATTTGTAACAGTTTTATATCAGTGTGACTTGTATTCCCTGCTTTCACTACAACTTTAGAACTGGTACTATTATCTTCAATTACCCCAATGTGTTAAGAGATAGCCCTGGCAACTCAACTTCAGGGGTAATAAACTTTGCAACATGTAACTTATTTTTGCAAACATGGTTCCCTTTAGTTCTTCAGCATCGTGCAGAACCAAGAATCTGTACATCTCCTTTTCCGTTTGTATGCCTGAGACATTCAGCAAGTCCAAAACAGCAGTTATTTGCTATGAAGAAAGAACCTTTTCTTTCCCATGGCCAAAAAATGAGTGAAGTTTAGTAACTGGTAGGTTATATTTTAGCCATGACCACTGGACTGAAATTTGCACTACAGAACAAATGCATAAAAGCCACCAAAGGCTTTAGATTTGGATGCCTGAAATCTGCCATCCTTCATCTAGAATCCCAAAATCATGCTGACAAGTCTAGCTCATTATGCTGCCTTATCCTGTAACTTACCCTGAATCCCAACATCCCAATTTCATGCCATTTCTAATTTTATAAACCAAGGACAGCTTATTTGAGTCTGTCTATACCTATAAATATGCCCACATTCAACTTTTAACTGCTAACCTATAATAAAGGTATATAACGTACCCACTAAAAACAAGTAGTAAACCAAGTTCTATAGTTATAAATACCAATACAGGAATTTTTAGTTAAAATTTTTACCATGTCTGGAGTCACATTGTTCTTTATGTATTGAGAGAACTGTTTCTTGTAAGCGTCTTCATCTTCTTCCATTAGGTATCGCATATAATCTGCAACATTCTGCCCCATGATGTGCTTGCGATGCACTTCTGCGTTGAACTCCTTGCTTTCTGAATCATAACCAGGGAATCGTTTGGTACTAAAATAAAGTATTTCATACTTTAGTATATATTGATTGAAATGAGTTCATTAGCAGGAATTCATTTAATAGCTGCCATCAGTCCCGTCTTGAAACAATTAATTGCATCATATGCAACCAAAGGACCAACTACTGACTGCTCAGTTAGTGGGATATATCATCATTCAGCAGCTAATCTCTGAATTCCAGGATAGAAAAATCATGCCTCAAGCACCTTTAAAAAACATTTAATGAGCCAAGGCTTTTCACTACTATACAGTCCTTATCATAGAAAAGGATTTCAAAACTGCTCCCCTCAAATCTTAGAATTTCAGTGGTGCCTCAGGGTACAGGGGAGTGATTCATTCAAGACCCAAGTGCCTTGCAAAAGAACTGCAGCTCCTCACGCCCACCCCCACCCCACATTGTAAGAATAAGTCCCAGTGGGTTTACATTTTATAGGCATATAGATAAATAATGTTTTGGTTATTAAACCACCAACCACTGAAATATTCCCAAGAACCTAAAAAAAAAAAAATCACTTTAAGATAGATCTACTCAACAGTAACAAAAATCATTAAATCAAAGGAACAACCAAATTAATAAAACCTACTTAGCTTCTAAGAACAGCCCACAATCTTATTTCCAGTTGAAAGTTTAGATAGATATTTGTCAGAAGTCTTTTTCTCAAACATTTTTCCTGGAGTCATCATTTTCCCATTAACTCAGTAAAGTAATTTTCTTTCTGAATGAAAAGAATGTACCGGGGTTGTTTGTTTCTAACCAAAGCTAAGTTACACACAAGAGGCAGTGGTTTCAAGCCTGATTCTTCACTTACCGGCTCCAAACCCTTGGACAAACCATTTTTACCTCTCAACCCGAGTCTCTTCACTTATAAAATGTGTTACCAAGTCCTTCGGCCCTGCCAGGTTCCTTTTGCATAGTACCTACCATACAGCAGGCACACAAAGACAGCTATTATAACTTCATTTGATTCAGTAATCTCCACAGTCCAACCAGTTAGAAACAGCTGAGTACTGGGGCCCAGAAAAAAGTCTTGAATAGTGTATTACCTGTGAGGGATAGATAATCCTCCATCCACAGCTCCCTTCAAGGCCCCAAAAACTTTATTTCCAGTAGTAGTTCTGGCAAGCCCTGCATCCAAATAGCAGGTGAAGGCACCAGGTTGACCATCAATGCTTTCCACATTGTATTCATCCCCAGTCACTTCCACTTGACCTTCATAGATCTTGTCCATGCCAAACCTATTGAGAAGCTATTAACAAAGAAACAATCTAAACACCTGTCTGAACACAGGCAAACAACATCTCAAGTCACAACTTCAATGACCTGACAAAAACTGTCCTTCCAATTCACCTACCCCTTTATCCTATTTTAAATATCAATTTTTAAATGCTACAAAACTTCTATTTCACTAACTATACAACTTTAATAGCTTCTAAATCTACTTGACTGTACTTGACTTATGCAGCAATCAACTAAGATATATATACTTAATTTTTTATTCTTGTATTTATTCAAGGGAAGTAATCTCCTTATTTTATCAGTCATATCTGGCTGTAATTCAAGAACCAAATATTAAATGTTATCATATGTAGTTTCGAATAGGATCCTGGGCTGAAAGAGTTATCTTTTGTGGCTCTATTTTTCACCACATTATGTTAATATGGGCCACTTCTCTGCCAGTACATCATCAGCCAGCTATGATTTCACAAGCAGTGCCTTTGCACCAAGTTGATCTCATACATAATGACCTTGATTCCCCACCCCCACTCAACCATGCTCATAACCAATGAAGACGTGGATTCTCAACAATGATGCGCTTAAAAATCCCACTGCAAAACTTTGGTAATTGAGAAAACAAAAGTAAGGCAAAGTCACATTTTTTTTTTCTGCATGACAGGAAATGCTGCCACCCAGAGGCAGAGATGATAAAAAAACCCCAACACCAAACCATACAGACTGTGAGGATCTGGAGTAAAGCCTGCATTTTAATGTATGCTTATGATCAGTAGATCTACACTTCTGAGTAGATCTGTATAAGGTAGCTACTAACTAGCCACAAGAGGATATTCAAGTTTAAGTTAAAAATTCAGTTCATCAGTAGTACTAGACACATTTCAAGTGCTCAACAGCCACCATGTGTCTACTGGCTACCCTATTAGACAGCATAAATATTTTTTTCTTTTTTTGTAGTATGTGGCTAGTTCCCTGGCTGGGAAATAAATCCAGGCTGCAGCGTTGACAGCATTGAAGCCTTAAGCCACTACACCACCAGGGAACTCCCTAAACAGCATAAATTAAATATCCATCACTGAAGAAAATTCTATTGGTCTAGATATACCCAACAAACAGGGCAGAAACCAGGACAACTACTGCTCCCCAAAATTACTAGAAAATGCATTGCCATCTCAATCAGACTTTGTATTTATGAAATTATCTTTCCTAATGATGCCCTTGTAAGCCACAGGGTAGCAGGAGACACTCTTGATCCCACAGTTGAGGGAATCTTATCCATGTGGGAACATCGAACATCTCATAGGCAACTCCAAACAATGAGCTAATTCCAAAATATGTCAATTAAAGCAAACCTGTACATACCCTGCGGGCCAGCAGCAGGCCAGTACAATATGCTGCAGCATAGTTTGTCAGGCCAACCTTCACACCATACTTTGGGAGTTCGTGAGCATAAGCTGCACAAACAATCATATCTCCTTCTATACGAGCATAAGCAATCTGTAAGAGAAAAACCAGGTTAGATACCTGCTTTCACTACTTACTGATCCTAAGTGCCTTCCTGTTCAAAGGACTTGATGGAAAAAAACCTGGACACAGAAAATCACTTTAAATTTGTCTCTGTTAAACCTACTCACCTCCAACTACATTTTATGGCTTGGTCAACTATAGCAGGTAAATTTATAAGTCTGTAAATACGTTTGACTAATGCCACAGATGTAAAGCTAAAATTACCACATGGACATTGAGTATTAAAATGCCTTTGATATAAATTATAGCATAGTTCCTTACTTCAAAATACCAAAGACTCTTAACTGGGTTAGCTGCTGAATTAAAGAAACACTTTGAAAAGTCAAAGAAATCTCCATTTCAAACATCTTGAACGAAGTATATTTAAGTCCAATGTTTCAGACACCCATTTAGTTATCTGAACTCAGGTATGGAAGAAGAAATTGCCTTCACAACCCAACAATTCCATCTGTCCACAAAACAGGTGTGCCTGTCTCCTTTCTGCAAAGGCCCAGCCAATTTCTAGTATAAAATTTTTCCCAGGAAATTGTCTTCTGGGAGCAAACTGCCACCTTCTGGAGGCTTTGTGTGAAATACCTTTATATAATGAAAACTTATTTTGAACAATACGCGGAAATAAGAACAATCTTAAGAGTCTAATATAACATTCACAAAACTACCTGCACCTCTTCAAAGAGCAGTGGATATGTGCCATGAAAGACTATATAGAAAAAGTCAGGACTTAGTCTGCAACAAATTCTATTATTCTACTGGAACTGTAACTGGCAAGAACCACCTACTTGTTCTCAAATTTATCCTTCCACTCCCACAAAATAGCATAACAACATAAATTTCTCTAATCCTTTCCACCCAATTAGAAAATGAATGGGATTAAACTGGGTCCTAAGTGCCACACAGGGCTGACCTGTAGAGTAATTTCTGAAGTACCAATTTCCCAGGCTAGAATTCAAGACCTACAAAAAGGAAAAGAACTACTCACGTAATGAATGTTTCTGAGTGCCAGACACTGCACTTTATGGACCTTCTAATCCATACATGTGTTTTGTTTCCCAAATACAACTTCTCTAGCACGGTGAGTTAAGGGGACGTAGCATTTGCCATTATTCCTTGAGTCTAAGAATACAACTTACCTGACAAATGATATCTCTGTTGGTTACACGAACTATCATCCTATACTTGGGTGTGTTGTACTTATTTTTATCCTGGATCACCAAGCGTTTCCGGGCATAGTAATCAGTTTTACCCTCTGAAAGAAAAAAATGACTTAAGAAAGTCTACTCCACCACAAAGTAGATTGTTTTAATACTGTGAACTTAAAAATGTGACCATACCTCGTCGTCTTCTAAATTTCACTTGATATCTCTTGAAGTAGGCCTTATTCTTAACAACTTTGACAAACCCCTTTAAGAAAAAAGAACATTGTTAAAACTCTGATGTTTTTAGTTTATGACACTTTTGACAATTGAGCTGTAACAAAAATAACATTTGAACTTCAAAAGTGAATCTGTAGAATTTTGTAGAATTCAGTGTTTCTGGATTCTCAAACTATCTGGGGGTCAAGGGTTCACTTTTTCTTCTACTTTCCATCTGTCAAGGTGGGTAACACAATAAAAACGAATCACTGGGGGGGAAATGGAAATGAAAAGAACTAACATACAAAACGCAGGCCAATTTCTTATATTCACCAAAATTGTCATTGTTTTTAATTTTCTGAAGGCTTACTCTCAACTTCTGTACCTGTTGGAACACCAATCCTTGTGCAAAACTTTTTCAAAGCCAGGGGCCAGACAGCAATCTTTCCAAACGACTGCCTGTCCTAAACACTGTCCCACTTTGAGAACCTAACCTTGTATTCCCATCACTTTCCAAGGACAGACGTTTTCCAAGCCTAAATTACATGCCACAAAACTGAGCTTTGCCAAGATCATTTTCAGCCAATTACTCCCAACTAAAACAGCAATGTGCCCCACCAACTAAGCAACACCACACCCCAAGAATCCTTAAAAGCTGGTACCAGCGACAGTCTAAAGAGACAGGAGGCGCATACCAAACTAAATGAGCTTCCTTTCGGGGCCCAGACACGCCACAGCCTCCAAGCTCTACTGACGGTTTTGGCATAAAAGTGACTTCTTCAAGTCAACGACACAAGCTTTCTGAAACACCCGCCGATCCCCACGCTCTCCCAGAAAACCCACGAAGCCGCCACGGGTGGAGCTGGGTCCAAGAAGCTGCAGTCCGTCTCTACTCAGGCATCCCGCAGCTAGTCTGAGACCGACTGATGCAATCTCGCCTGCCCGGCCGCTTGCCGGGGCTCCCTCGAACGAGCCGGCACTATTCCTGCAGCTTGTCTACTAAACTCACCCCTCCACAAGCTGCCACTCCAGCTCCTGCTCTTATTCGTCAACCCCCTTCCTACAAGCTTGCGCGCCGGGAGGCAGCCATTAAGGCCACGCTAGGAGCGGCAGCCCAACCAGGGCAGAGCCGGCAATCTAATGACATCCGACTCCTGCGCCACGCGAGACGGACCCTAGGCTGCCGATAAGGCAAGGAGAGGGAAACCCTATCCATCTGTAGCCCGGAGATCAGGATACCCACTCACCATCCTGCGGAACAGAGACCCAAGTCCGCGGCTCGCCACAGACCTGCAGGCCGAGCACAGCTCCGGGGTAAAAAAAAGACCGCAGCCTGTGCGCAGGCGCGGTATGTAGCGCCTGCAATCACGCGAGCGACGTGTGGAAGAGAGATTCGCCAGTCGTCTGGCGTGGGGCATGCCGCCCCCTACTTGTAGGAGGACCCATGCCGGATTTCTCCTGGCCGCAACAAATCCTCAAGCCATCTCGCTAATGATCTAACAGGTATGGACGGAGAGCAAGTAGCAGGAAGTATTACGTATAAGAAGCTTTCACTTTCCTGTGCTAGGAAGTTGTTTCATAACAAACGTATTATTTTTTATAAGCAGGAAAAAAAGTGTAGAAGTTAAATAGAATGAATTTGTTCTGGAGCTCATTGGCCCTCTCCAAGACTAACTCCTGGACTACTCATCCTGGTGTAGAACATAGAGCACCCCCCAGAGATCCTTGTCTTAGTGCTCCAAGCCTGGATTACAAGTCCCTTTTCGGCCTTCCCCACAGCACCTCAGTACCTGATTCCGCCCACTCTAGATTGTAAATTCCGTGAGGGTGGGCCCTGCTGTCAAATTCGCCTTTGCAATAAGTGCCTGGTTAAAGGGTAAGAGAACTACTGCTCTCTCTTCCTGCCTCTTAACCTCTGATTTCTTCCCTGATCCCTGACCGCCTCATTCCTTTCCCTCCCTCTATTGCTCTGATCTAGTCAGCTTAACTTTTTTCAAAGTCCCTTTTTCATTCTTTTAAAACTAATTGTAATTAGGAAATAAGTCATTTTCTTATTCTCCAAATGGAGACTGAGGAGAACCAACCAACCAACAAACCAAACAAACAAAAAAACACCTGAAGAGAAAGATATTCCCTCACCTAACAGTATTTCAAGGATGGTCTTTGGACTATTGCATGGGAATTATTTGAGTCCTGGTTAAAATGCAGATATATAAATATCTGCCTTCTTTACTGAGTCAGACTTGATGGTTTGGGGACTGGGAATCTGCGTTTTTAAATTTTGCCTCAATCTTAATCAATTCAATAGGTCTCAGGAAAGTAGAAAACAAATCCTATTTTGCCCAATAATGAAATTAACTGACTCTACTAGGAAAAGAAAACAAATTCCTTACCAGCACAGAATGAATTTTAACTCTGTACCCCCACCCTCCAATGACAGGCCATCTCTTGGGAAATGGGTGCACACGAGTTTAATCTAGCAGGAAAGAATCAGTGTATAAATTGCTCACTGTCAGAACTGGGAGAAGGATCTGCCAAACAAGGTGACAAGACTAAATGGTTCCAAAAACACTCACTAGATTAAATCAGAATTATGATGCTGATTTATTCTGGTTTCAATTTGCAAATCCTTATATAACCAGAAAAATGTAGATTGAGTCCACTCTGGCCAATGTTCATAGAGTCCTCAAGGAGAAATGTTAAAATACTCCTCACAAGCAAGTGTGGTTCCATCTTTTTTGAGAGGCTTTTGGAAATGTAAAGAAAGAGACATAAAATTTATATTTATAGAAAATACTTAAAGACCGTCATTTTGGTGGTTTATCAAGTTATTAGCCTACCAAAGGTGCCACATGTCTTGGTAAAGCCCTGCTTACACTGGAGGTGGAAGCATCAGGAAAGAAAATCTATGGAAATACGTTCACCCCTAAATTTTACGTATTTAAGGGCAAGAGTATAAAGGCCTGCATACCATTCATCTAAATATTTAGAAGAAATGAAGCAAGCTAACATATTGTTGAATTAAATATGTTTTATTCTCCTTAACCTGCTTCTTCATACCTTATAAATATTTCTTAACAACAAAATTAAAAATGTATGTATCTATTCCCCTTGGTTGCAGTTGGGCTTTGTGGTTAGCATCGCTGGCTCCACCAGGTAAGTGGGTGACACCAGGAGGCAGAAGAATTTGTCTAGCACCCTTGACCAACTGATCTTGTTCAAGTGGTAAAAGTTAAAAATCACCAGTAATAGGACAAGTCAACCTTGTGTTCCTGCTGATATGATGTACTGAGAAGAACACAAGAGTATTTAGTGCCAACTTTATCTAATCTAATTACATAATCTATCTAATCTGATACATGATAAAACTGCAAGCAAAACCAAATTGAGGGACATTTTATAAAGTAACTAACTGGTCTGTGTTTATGACAAAATCATGATAAATAAGGGAAGACTAAAGAAATGTTCCTGATTGAAAGAGACACAAGTCATGTGACAACCGCATGTAATGTGTGATTCTCGATTGTATCCTGAACAAGAAAGAAAAGAGAGAAAAAGGAAGGCTGTTTATGTCTTTTGTATAAAGGACAGTCTCAGAACAATCAACGAAATCTGAATGGAATCTGTGGATTAGATGGTAGTAATAGATCAAAGTTACTTTTATTTCGATAGGTACATTGTGATTATGTTTGAGACTGCTCTTCAGGAAATACACTCTGAACTATTTTGGAATAATGGGCATTCTTTCTGCAACTAGTCTCAACAAATGACTCGGGAAAAAGTTACGTACAAGTGTGTAAGAAGAAAGAAAATGATAAGGCAAACGTGTTAAAATGTTAACAATGGGTAATCTGGGAGAAGGATATATGGAAATTCTTTATACTGTTCTGAAACCAATTTGTGATTTTGAACTTATTTCAAAATAAAAATAAAACTGATTTCTGCTAGAGGGGGAAATTGTTTTATTATTAGAAATGAAAGTGAACTCAGTTTTATCAAATATGTGAAAACATATTATAAATAGAAAATAATTCAGGCCCTTGAGCCATTCTCTTGCTTGAGCCCACTCCTACCTCTTTGGAGTGTACTTTCTTTTCAATAAACTATTTCTTTATTTTATTTCTAAAAAAAAAAAAGAAAGAAAGAAAGAAAGAAAATAATTCAGCCTAATTTTTAGTTCTGGTAGTGATGGCTTAACACCAAAATAAGAGAAGATTTCTATTATGGTACCTACTTTATTATAATTTTGAGGTACCTTACCGCCCTAATCAGCAGGTTCTGTATTGAAACCACCAATTTACTTAATTATAATAAAAATGCATCTTGCTATTTCAAAATGTCTTTTTCTTTGCAATTGGTTTTTGTTTTACATTAGTTTGTGGCTATACATGAAGGATAGCAAATAGAGTAAACAACTTTACAGTTGAATCCCCCTTTATTGATAGTCATCCATTAGAAGTATTTTAAACTTTTTAAATTTGTACTTTTACCTAGAAAAAAATAGCCCTCAGTAAAAGAATAACCTTTGTTTCTTAAAAAAAAACATGTAAAGTTATGGTTTGAATGGGACCAAGAGTCAGCAGACTATCAAGGACAACCAACATAATTAAGATTGAGCATGTCTGGGTGTTCTGTTGATAGGCTACTGGTGTCTGAATGACTAATAAGAAAAACACATACACAATTCATAAAGTGTAATATATTTATGTCATAAAAGTTTCTTATTATATCGTTATTTCAGCAAAACCTGTATATTGTTATCACCAAGATATCACATTATTTGTATTCTACAGATAGTAATGCCAAATTAGACAAGCTTTTTTGAGTCATTATGGTTCTTAAATAATTTTTATTAAGGTCAATTAGGAGAAATTTTGCTGGGATGAAGCAAGAGAAGCTGGAATTTTAAATAAAATTCATAAAGCAATACTTAGATTTGGAAAAGAACTATAATTTTTACATATCAAATTCCATCAATGTAATGGTAGCATATATGATATATTACTGTTTTCACAGAAACTATTACTAGAGAAAAAACTATTACTAGATATTTTGATATTGCACTATCACTTTATTTGCAATGTTCACCATCTCTTAAGGTAGTATCTACATACATGCAAGTTTTTTTATTCTTCCAATATTTAAATGCTGGGTGGGGTATGGTGAAGGAAAACAAAAATAGCAGTATGTTGCTCAATTTGTTCACATGTCTTTTCAATCAGACTATACACTGGTCTATCAGAGTCAGGAAACAGTCTATAGAAATTAGCCTTTGGTTTATTTCTTTATTTAAATTAAATTTATTGGGGTAACATTGGTTATTAAAATTATATGTTTCAGGTATACAGTTTTATATAAGACATCACTTGTATATTGCATAGTGTGCTGACCACCCAAAGTCTAGTCTTCTTCTGTCACTGTGTATTTGAACCCCTTTAC
The DNA here is from genome assembly GCA_004026885.1 of Lyroderma lyra. Classification (NCBI taxonomy): domain Eukaryota; kingdom Metazoa; phylum Chordata; class Mammalia; order Chiroptera; family Megadermatidae; genus Lyroderma; species Lyroderma lyra. The sequence continues at coordinate 190,591 of PVJL010001955.1, read as the reverse complement.
CCTCTTCATCCTTCCCTCACCCCCATTCCTCTCTGGTAACCACCACACTGCTGTCCATGTCTATGTTTGTCTGTTTTGTTTGTTCATTAGTTGCTTTCTGTTTTATATCCCACATATGAGCGAAATCATGTGGTTCTTGTTCTTTTCCTCTGACTTATTTCACTTAGCATAACACTCCCAAGATCCATCCATGTTGTTGGATAGGAGTACATATATCTATACAAATTTTTCAGTAGATACCCAGAAGAGGGATTGCTGGGTCATATGGTGGAAAGCTTTATTCTTAATTTTTGGAGGAACCTCCACACTGTTTTCCATGGTGGCTGTACCAATTTGCACTCCCACCAGCAGTGTGTGAGAGTTCCTTTCTCTCCACACCCTCTCCAGTACTTGTTATTCCTTGTCTTGTTGGTAACAGCCATTCTAACAGGTGTGAGGTGGTGTCTCATTGTGGTTTTGATTTGTGTTTTCCTCATGGCTAGTGAAGTCGACCAGCTTTTCATGCATCTGTTGACCATTTGTATGTCTTCTTGGGAAAAGTGTCTGTTCAGGTCCTCTGTCTAATTTTTAATTAAATCGTTTTTTGTCATCGTTGTTGTTGAATTGTATGAATTCTTTATACATTTTGGATATCTGGAGGTGGTGTTTGCACATATCTTCGCCTAGTTGGTTGGTTGCCTTTTTGTTTTATTGATGGTTTCTGTTGCTGTACAGAAGCTTTTTAATTTGATGTGGTCCCATTCATTTATTTTTGCTTTTATATCCCATGACTTTTGGGTCAAGTTCATAAAAACCTCTCTAAGACCAAGGTCTGGTTTTCTTTTACATAATTTAGTTTTTAAGTTCTTATATTAAAGTCTTTAATCTACTTTGAGTTAATATTTGTGTATGACGTCAGACAGTAGTCTAGATTCATTCTTTGACTTGTGGCTTTTCAATTTTCCCAGCACTGTCTATTGAAGAGGCTTTCCTTTCTCCATTGCATGTTTTTGGCTTCTTTGTCAAAAGTTAGTTGTCCATATATGTGTGTGTTTGTTTGTGGGCTCTCAATTATGTTTCATTAGTGTGTGTCTATTTTTCTGCCAATATCATACTGTTTTGATTATTATAGCTTTGCACTATTAATAGAACTTGAAGCCAGGGAATATGATACCTCCACTTGGTCCTTTTTTTCTCAGGATTGCTTTGGCTGTTCAGGGTCTTTTGTGGTTCCATACAAATTTGAGAATTTTTTTGTTCTTATTTCTTTGAAAAATGCCATTGGGATTTTGATGGGGATTGCATTAAATCTATATATAGTCATACCTTGATACTCGACTGCTTTGAAACTGGTCGAATTTGGTACTCAATGCATTTTGATGTGAAAATTTGGTCCTGGTACTCATTATTTGTTTGGTACTCATCGCACAAGCTAGAACTTGGTGTTGATTGCCTCGTGACTCACTACCCTTTCCAGAGGAAACAAGGGGTCATGCATTAGTCACGTGGTAGCTCTTGCCTTGTGCACATCCCCCTGTGGTCTTAGCTTAGCTTCTGTGGTCATTTTGTTTTGGAAATGCATTAAATTTATTTACATTATTTCTTATGGGAAAAATTTGTTTGATACTCATCATTTTTGGTACTCTTTCTGCCTCCCAGAACCAATTAAGGAATATGGCCATTCTGACTATGTTGATTCTTTCAACCTTTGAACACAGAATATCTTTTTGCATACTTTTTGTCTTCAGTTTCTTTCAACGATGTCTTGCAGTTTGCACTGTAAGGTCCTTCACGTTTTTTGTTAAGTTTATTCCTAGGTATTTTATTCTTTCTGTTGCAATTTCAAATGGGATTGTTTCCTTCATTTCTTTTTCTGATATTTCATTGTTAATACACAGGAATGCAGTGGATTTTTGTACATTGATTTTGTTGCTCTCAGGTTGGGTATTTAAATACAGTAGACTCTGTTAACTGGAACTCAAGCAACTGACAAAAACTCAAGCAACTGGCAAAAATTGTTAACAGAGACTTTACTTATATTTATCGGGCATCAACCAATCCCCATGGATGCCAGTTAACTGAGAGTCTATTGATAAGTGCTATATCTTCTTGATGTATTTTCCCCTTAACATTATAAAATGCCCATCTTTTGCTACTTCTTTTATCTTGAAATTTATTTTGTCTGATATAAGTACACCTACACCTGCTTTTCTCTTTTTTGCTTCAAGTATCATGCCATTTGCTCAAAGTGTCATCTTCCACCCCTTCACTTTGAATTTATATTTGTCTTTGTAGCTGAGATAGATCTCCCAATGATAACATACAGTGGGTTCTTATTTTTTAGTTCATCCCTCTACTCTATGCCTTTTAATTGGTGAGTTCAGCCCATTTACATTTAGGGTGATTATTGATATCCTCGTATGAAGACTTTCTACAGCCATTTTATCTTTTGTTTTCTAGTTGCTCTGTATCTCAATTGTTTCTTTTTTCTTGTGTTTCTGTGTGTGTTATTTTAGTTTGGGTGATATTTTCTGATTTTTCCCTCTGTTTATTTTCTTCTTATGTTATGTGTCTCAGTTCTGGATTTTGTTTTGTAGTTACCATTAGGTTTATGTAAAAAATATATTTATACAGTCCTTTCTTTTCTGACTCCATCTTATCTTCATTTACTTGTGCAAGTTCAGTTCTTCCCCTCTCTTCTTTTATGTTTTTATTGTCATAAATTATCCCTTTTTATGCTGTCTGTTTCCAAACTGCAGAAGCTATAGTTTTTTTAAAAAATGCGTTTACCCCCTTTAACCTTTATGTTATATTTAAGTGTTTAATGCCCTCTTCTGAAAAAAGAGTTGCAGTTTCCTACTTCTATCTGTCATCGTGCAGTGTTGTATCCTTTTTCTTTTTGTTTCAAGTGGAAGAGCTATTTTCAACATTTTGTAATGTTGTAATGCATGTCTTATGGTAGTAAATTCTCTCAGCATTTTTTTCTTTTCCTTTTTTTTCCCCTGGTGGTTCCCTGGCTGGGAATTGAACCCAGGCCACAGCGTTGAGAGCGCCGAAGCCTAGCCACTACACCACCAGGGAACCATCTCTTTTCTTTATTTTTATCTTTTGTCTGGAAAAGCCTGTATTTCTCCTTCAATCTAAAGTATAACTTTGCTGGGCATATTATTTTTAGCTGGTGATTTGTCTCTTTCAATATTTTCAATATTTGATTCCACTCTCTCCTGGCTTATAGGGTTTCTGCAGAAAAAAAAAAAGTCTGATGATAATCTAATCAGCTTTTCTTTGTAGGTTTTCTTTTCCCAGGATGCCTTGAAAATACTTTCTTTGTCATTAACTTTTGACAGTTTTAATATATTGTGCCTTGGAGAAAGTCTTTGTGCATTGAGATAAGATGTGTTGTTGGCTTCTTGGATTTGAGAGGACAGCTCTTTCCATAGGTTTGGGAAGTTCTCAATTACTTGTTTAGTTAGGTTCTCTGTTTGATTATCTTGCTCTTTTCCTCCTGGTAATTTTATTATTTTTACATTGATCTCAGATAGTTCTCAGAGATTTCTTTCTTTTCTTTTTTTCACTCTTGATTCTGTCTCTGAGTCATTTCTAGATTTCTATCTTTAAGATCACTAATTATTTCTTCCATCTAGTCTGCTATGCTGCCTAAGCTTTCTAATTTATTCTTCATCTCATTTATTGAGTTCTTCTGCTTCAGAATTTCTGTTTGGTTTTCCTTTATAGTTCCAATCTATTTAGTAAAGTACTACTTTTGTTCACTAATTTTATTCCTGAGTTCATTGAACTGCCTTTCTGAGTTTTCTCATAACTTGTTGAATTTTCTTGGAACTGTAATTTTGAATTCTCTATCATTTAAACTGCAGTCTTCCATATCTTTGAGTTTATTTTCTGGAGACTTTTCATTTTCTGTCTGAGCTACCTTAGATCTTGAGTATTCATGGTATTTGATGGATTATTTTCTCTGCACGTTTGAGGAATTGAAATCTTCTTGCTTTTAACCATTTAGCAGGTTGATAAGTAAAGGTCTTTCCTTTGTTCTCCAGTAGATGGTGGTATAGTGCAAGTTTTTGTTTTCTCTTCCCTGAACTATTGGAACTTCTGGGATCTATGGGCTGGGTGTCAGTCACCTCAGCCATAGAAAATGCGCCTATTCCATTAGAGGGTGGGCATCCCCTCTACAACTGGTTCACCTAGGTCTTAGGCCACCGCTCCCATGGTGGGATGTGGCAGGTGTTTATTTGTACATGAGTTTGTTGCACAGTCCTTCAAATGTTTCTGTTTCCTTGTTCTAATTTTCTTACATTTTAATTAGAATGTCACATTTGTTGAATATTGCTCATGCAGTTTCATTCAATTTAGAAAAATTTTGTCTAAAATTTTAATTCTGTAAAAATTTAGATCTGCTTGTGTTTTGAACACTTACACTAACATTATTAAAAGCAAGCGCTAATACATATCAAATAACTACATTGCACAAATTCAAAATTCTTTTTCCAGCGCTGTGAGTCTCTGGCACTACTATCTTGTAACCGGAGGCTGCCAGCCTTGCTGCACTGTCTGAGGTATCCCAGTTGCCTCTACCGGATCCCACCCATGGGCAGGGGAGGGGTGGGCTGGGGAAGGCAGGTGTGTGCACTTGCGGCTTTGTTTTGTCTGCTGGGTTTACCTGCAGTGTGTACTGGGCGCTCCGGCTCGCTGTTGCTCCTGCCTCTCTGGCCTTCTCCAGGCTGTTGAATGGGGCCTGCAATCTGACACCTTCAGGGCATGGGCGGGAGCTAGATGGGCCGTGGGATTTGGGTTTTTCCCCTGATAAGGACAGCTGCTCAACTTCAGCTGCCACCCTTCGCACTGCTTCTCTGCCCCTGTCATGGGGCTCAGCTGCAATGTGTACTGGCCACTCAGGCCGGAATGCTGCCTCAGCCCCTCTGTCCTCTGGGCTGCCGAGTGAGGGTTGCAACCAGACCTTCCACTACTACTACTGGGACAGCACTGAGCGTTGTACTGTGTCTACGGCTCTATGTCCTATGTGGTGCTGCCTCCCCTGTTCGCTCTGATATGCCCATTTTCAGATATCTCTTTGGGGGGGGGGGCGGGGGGGTACTTCCCTGGCTGGGAATCGAACCCAGGCCGCAGTGTTGACAGTGCTGAAGCCTAGCCACTACACCACCAGGGAACTCCCTCAGATATCTCAATGCCCAGATCTCTTAGAAGTATTTGTGTGTTGAGCAGGAAATCCTTTGTTGAATTATACTTGACCAACTTGTAAATTTAAGGGGAGAGGCCAAGAGGTTTTCTCACTCCACCGTGATGCTTACCTCCTAGTTTCAGATTTATTTGAACCTGAGTTTTCTTCAGTCATTCTAACATTTTTGTTTCCTTGTTCTAATTTTCTTATATTTAATTAGAATGTCACATTCGTTGACTATTTCTCATGCAGTTTCATTCAATTTAGAAAAAATATTTTGTCTAAAATTTTAATACACTTTAAAAATTTAGATCTGTTTGGGTTTTGAACACTTGTACTAACATTATTAAAAGGAAGCAATACTACATATCAAATAACTAGATAGCACACATTCAAAATTCACTTTTCTGCCAAAGAATTTGATTTGCTCTTTATTTGAGCAACTTCTGTTGTTTCACTTTACTGTTCTGCAGCATCACCTTGTGTAAATCAAATCTGTTTTAACATGACGAATACCTCTGGAACCAGGAAGCTAAACATAAAGATAAGCAAAAAAATGGAGATTTAGCTCTTCTCAGACACGAAACTTCATTGTTCAGGAATCTCTTGCATTCACATTATCAGAAAGGAAGGATTTTACGAGTTAATTTGGTGTTTTCCTCTTACCTGAAAAATTTCCACTGCTCGAATTCTCTTGCACTTCTAAGTAGTGTCCATTTCAAATGCCAGCAGCCCCACAAACCCCCAACCTTCCTGACACTGAGGCACAATGGCCTTTTGTTTCAAGGACACAGCACAAGAAAAGTGGAATAGCATTTCCCTGGGGCCTGGAAGGTGTTGATTACCAGGGCAGGTGCTTTGTGTGTTTTTTTGTTGTTGTTGTTGTTTGTCCAATCTGAATGCCAACTCCCAAGTGATAGAAGCAACCATAGCCATGCATTCTTCAATAAATTGACTTTTCTGTGTTTGTGATATGCAGGGTATGACAAAGTACAGGGCCAGAGCAAGGACCCCTCTTGCCTGGGTCAAAGGGAAATACTTTCTGGAACCTTCATATCCACCAATGATTACAAGACTCAGAATGTCTGAGCCCGCCCCTTTTGGGCTGCTCCCCTGGACTCCTCTCAGTGACTTAGACTTGACCAAGGAGGTAGTGAATGGGGAAAGAGAAGGAGCTCCAGGATTTCTATAGATTAGAAATAGCGCATACCTGGTCAGAATGGACTGTGTACCAGAGTCTACACTAAGCACTTATGACATTATCTCAAAACCACTCTTGTAGATAGGATTGTTATCCTCATTTTACATATGAAGACGTGGATACCACAGCTGATTACAGTGGAACGGCTGGCTATCAGTTCTATTTTCGGATCTGAGCCTGCCTTAAAATTGTGTTAAAAGAGGGACCTCATACTCTAAAAATTTGTTAAGTGTGCATATTTGACTTTGGAATATTCCATGATGTTTTTTTGTTTGACTTGAAGTGTAAACATTCTTTGGCTTTGACTAACTTTGTTTAAAAAATAAAGGTGAAATTGCAGCTAGTAAACAGATTTTCGTCTTATAAGTTATCAGATTGAACCTGAAGCATTACAGCAGTGAAGACTTACTGTACTCTGATCAGTATGAACTAAGGCGCATATGTTCATCAGATGAGGCCCATATTACTAGAAACAGGAGGGAAGCCCTTGAAGCCTAAAGAAGGCAGTCTCAGGACAAATTTGGGAAGTTCAGCCCCACTCTATCAGATGGTTAGTTAATATATGAAAGTAAAATTATTGAAATGATTCAATCATATTTTGATCGTTTCCTGGAGACTAAGTTCATAGTAAGTCATTGAGAAAAAGTTAGAAAAGTCCAGGAATTGCTAAACCTTAGCGGTCAGAATGGCTTTAAGGGCAGTTATCATCCATCCTGCTTGCCTAAAAAAATATCTTATTGCCACAAGATCGAGGGGGTGTGAAATGAGGGGAAAGAAGTAGCTGGCCAGGAGTGTTTTAGGTGGTAAGAAACCTACCTGGGAATTTAAATTATGTGTCTACATCTTTCTTGGAATCATCAAAAATGACCGGTCTTATTTTGCCAGTTCTCCAAGGCTTAAAATAAATGACTAATGACTAACTCCATAAATCCTTTCGAGAGTCCACTTGTTAAATGACCCTAGTATCTATCTCCCTCTTCAGTTACTTTGGATGTATAAGGATGACCCAAGATACACACATGAAAGCCCACCAAATTCTATGGGAAAAACAACGTAAAGTATTGTGGCTGCTTCTCCCCTTCGCACATGACGGTAAAACCGACCTCTAGATTCTCCCTGTCTCCTGAGTCAATTTCCTCAACGAAATAGTGCAAGCAAAAACGGTGTAATTATATCTGTTAAAGATAACTTCAAAGTGATGGTCATAATCCTCTGAGTCATTCCCACATTTCTGTGTGAGGTCAACGTCTTGGAGAGTCTGTGCTTAAAGACACAGTGTCCTGAATGGCATTTGGTGCTGACACTATAGGCATCAGCTGAGTGTTTGAATACACAGATCAACTCCAGGAGCTCTAGTGGAGAAAACAGGACAAGTCCCTAAAATGTACTTGCTGTAAAGCAGCTAACACACACACAAAACTCAGAGTCATACTTGATGCCTCTCTCGTAATCAAGTTCCACATCCATTTCCTGTTGTCTGTACTTTAAATATATATACAAGGGCTGTCCGGAAAATATCCAGCCACAAATGCCTCTATTTTTCATATTTCATGGCTGGATACTTTCTAGACCATGTGTGTGTGTGTGTGTGTGTGTGTGTATAAATATATAAAATATGTAAGTATGTGTATAATGTATAAAATATATAAAATATCTGACCACTTCTCAAGCCCTGGTCTAAGATACCACCATCTGTTACCTGGATCATTGCATTAACCTCTTAACAGGTTTGAACCTTGCACTCCTACAATCTGTTCTCCACACAACCAGATTAATCTTTTAAAAATATACTGTATTTTTTCATGTATGAGACATCCCCATGTATATGACGACCCCTAGTTTTCTAACCCAACATTAAGAAATCAGTATCAGCCAGTTACTCCCATGTATAAGATGACCCCCAATTTTTGGTCTAAGAATTTCAGACAAAAGTATTGTCTTATACACAGAAAAATACGGTAAGTCAGTGTGGGCAGCGTTTGAGCCAGAAGCCAGGTCTATTGAGAAAATGGGTTTAGCAAAGCTGCCTGTGTACTTGGAATCCGAGGTTCGGGGGTCTTGCAAGGCTGCCCGGAACTTGGTGAACAAGGACCCTGCTCAGGATGTAGTTTCTGGCTGGCTAAGGGGAAGGAGGAAAGCAACATGGCCTGCCAGGCAGGGGGATAATAAAGTTGTTGACTCGGAATGAAAGGATGGGGGTCGGCAACATTGTTTTGCAATTAAGAAGTTACACTCCTGTTGTTCTTGGGATATAAAATAAACCCGCTGCAGACCTGAAGCGTCTCTGTGTCTCCATCAGAGCACAGGGAACCACCTGGTCCTAGGTTTGTTGTGTCTGTGTGTGTGTCTGTGTGTTTTTCTTAATTCCCGGTCGCATCCCCTCTGCTTCCGTTCTCCCCGCGCTGGTCGCGGCAAGTCAGATCATATATTTCTGTCCTCAAAACCCTCCAGTAGCCAAAGTCTCACTATAGCCCATGAAGTCCACTCCCATGCCTCTTTGACTTCATCTCTTCACATTGTATTCCTTCCTCATTCTACTCCAATGTACTGGCCTCCAAGCCACTTCTGTCTCGGAGTTTTTGCACTCACTCTTCCCTCTGCCGTGATGCTCATGCCCTAGGAATTCATTTGCTGTGCTGCCTTACTTCTTTCAGGTCTCTATTCAATGGTGTTCTTTTCAGAAATGCTTTTCTAACCACTCTATCTAAAATAGAACACCCCATCACTCTACATTCCCCATATTCTGTTTTTTCCCCCAGAATATGGAGCATTTACCACCACCTAACAATTATAAATTTATTTGTTAATTTGTTTATAGTCTGCCCTCCCTACTTTAAGCATTCTATGGGAAAAGGGACATTATCTCTTGCAATCACTGTTGTATTCCCAGCACAAGAACAGAGCATGATATGAAATACAATGAGTAAGTGAAATGAGTATAATGGTATGGTAGGCACACTATAACCTCTGATCATATCATTTACCAACTGGTATATAACAGTCTATCTCAAAACATACACAGTGGCTTAAAATAATAACACTCACTTGTTTTGCTCATGAATCTGCAATTTGGGCAGGGCTCGATTTGAACACTTATCGCTACTCCATTTGGCATCAGCTAAACCATCTCAGCTGGGGCTGGAACGATCCATATTCAAGGCGGCTCATTCACATGGCTGGTGAATTGGAGCTTGCTCTCGGCTGGGAGTTTGGTTCTTCTCCATGTGAGACTCTCTGTGACATCTTGGGCTTCTTCACAGAATGGTGGGTAGGTTCTAAGACAAAGTGACAGAAGTGCATGGCATAGTGTGATTTCTGCTGTTCAAGGCAGTCACAGAAGCTCACTCGAGGAGAAGAGACATGGATTTCACCCCTTAATAGGAGGGTGGCATGGTTCTAGAAGCACATGTAGAATGGGAGAGATTGTTGTAGCCATCTTTTAGAAATATAACCTGCTATGGTAATTAAACCAATCTTTGAGAAACTGTAAAATAATTATAACAATAAATGCATCGGTGTGTATGAAACCGTGCTACATGATAACCGTACTTTTCTTGGGCTCATGTTAAAAAAAGGTATCCTTAGAGGATCTCAGGAAAAAAGTTCAGTTTCTCTCTAGACTTTACCTCTGGTACTGCATCCTGCAGTTCTTCTCTAGCTTCCTTAGCCCTTCTTCAAAAGGGATCTGAACCATGACTGAATTCTTGCTCTGTTCTTTCCTCCACTATTAAACAATGACATTAAATAAGATTTAAAACACCAGTAAAAATCAATAAGTGTATTCTGACCAGACACCCCAAATATTCTAATTCTTAACCAATTTCTTTTTCAAATATTCTTTCTTTTGTGGAGTTATATAGATGTGGGTTAAATTCCTGGTCTTCCCCAATACCACCTGAGCAACTTTTGTGAACTACTTATTTGTAATCTTTGTCAATTTTTCTATTGGCTTGTTAGTCTCTTTCCCTAATGATTTGAAGTGTTCTTTATGTGGTAAAAACATTCATTCTTTTCCCCTGGGTTGGTGTTTACCTTCTAATTTTATGTGTGGTATTTTTTGACATAGTATATACGAGTTTCCGGTTCGTTCCACTGGTTTGGTATTGCTTGCACTTCCCCTGTGCACCAGCAGGAGGAGTGTGGTCAGAAAGCGGCTGGAAAGTAAAGGTGAATTTCAAGAGGCAAATAGGGAAACAAAGAAGGAAATGACATACTGTTCTCCATCCAAAGGTATCTGAAGAGGACTGCAGCTACTAGTTACTTTCCCAAAACTTGGGAAGTGGGAGAGGAAAATACAGGTGAAAGGCTGGGAGAGCTTGTAAAGATTTCTCTGTTTCCAGTCATAGAGGGGCAGGAGCAGGTCAGTTTGAGCGTGTCTGTGTGTTTGGGGGGAGGGGTGGACGGTAGTGGTGGAATGCTTCGTGAGGAGAAAGTGGTTAATGACAGAGTCAGTAGGGGTAAATAAGAGACTTCACAATTCAAAGTATTGCTTTCCTAAAACCAAGAAGTAAGCACAGGACTTCATGGAGGTTATGAAGGTGAATTCATGTGTGCTTCTAAGTTTAACCATAAAATATGGGAAAACCTGAATGTGTGCCACAACTGCTCTTTGTATTTCAATCTTCTATAATACACAGATGGACACTCCCCCTTTAGCATGGAATTGATTGTATCTCCTCGTCCCACTACCTTCTAATTTTTGCCCCCCTCTTAACTGTTAATACCCACTCTGCCAGTCTTTATTTGAGTTAAAGGCCAGCTCAGGGTGGGACACCTTTCCAGGAATGTCTCAGGCTCAGTAGTAGTGAATTTGTATATTCTGAAGATTTTAAGGGGCTGGATCAATTCTGGTGTGGCTTCAAGTTTGAAACCAAGAAACCAGAAAGACCGCCGACCATTTCAGGCCCCAGGGCCCGGGCACCATCAAAGGCGAGAATGGGCTTTAGTATCTTCACAGTCTTCATTCGCACTGTAGTCAGTGATAAAGACAATTAGTACTTTCTAAATTTCTGTAAAGTGGTATGTAAATGCAGTTCCAGGACCTGTTCCCTCACCCAGAAAGCTGTCTGTCCTATTGCCTCCCCTACGTAGGAATCCTAACGCCGTCACTGATTGGTTCACTGAGACCCGCAACATTTGGCTTCCTGGTTTGGCTTGATGTTACAGTCCTATCTTCAGTTTTTGAGTATGTGCAATTGAGAGCCTTTGAACTTTGCCCAACTTCAAGTTTCACACAACCAGGGTAGTTGCAATATTTACATTGGAATAACAGGTTCTGATTAGCATTAGCATGAGCATAAGTGGGTGTAGTTTTAACCTCTGCTAAACTGAATGTTTGCCTTTAGTTCACTGTGCATACTTTCTTTGGTCAAAGTACTCACTAAAACTTGGTGTCATCTCAATCATAGGTGAAGTAAAAGCCCAGGCAAAAAATATTTCTAAGATGGCTCTTGGCTTTAAAACCACCGAATTTAGAATAATTTTTCATCCACCCAAAGTATAAAATTAACATAATTTTCTAGATAAAAGTCTTTTTAAATTTTGCTGTCACCATGACTCGACACATGTGTTTTTAAAAAATCGTAACTTCTTTTTCCCAGAACAAATTTAAGTCTTTTTCAACAATAGGGTATATACTTTTTTTCCCTACCAGAATTCCAGTCAGGGCAAGCACAGTTATTTGCTGGAGGGAATACTCAGATAAGGTGCTGGTGTGAAGGATTCAAGCATCAAGCTTGCTAAATTGCTATGCAGAAAGTCAAGTGAAGAATTTGTTTCGCTTCTGAAGTTATTGAAATGACCTTCTCCATGACTCCTTGTAGTTTCAGTGAAGTCTACTAAAAAAAAATCACAAAACATTGGTGGAAGTGAATTTCTTGTGAAAACTAATGAAGGGCTGAGTTCTGGGAAAGCATTAATGAAAAAGGAACAAAACAGTATGCCTGAAAATAGGAGCCAAAGGCAGAAATGACCACAATATCATAAGCCATTGGGAATGAACAGAACTCCTGGTCAGAACATTGGATTTTTATGGATCTCAGAAATTGGAGATTGCATTCTCTGAGGGGAAGGGGGATTTCCCAACAGATATCTGAACTAATACTCAGTGAGTGTTCTTTTGAGAGGGTTCAGCACTGCCCAACACAAATTTTCAAGCCTTAAAAGGAAGGGTAACTACTGCTTAACTTCATACTTTGTTGTCCTCGAAACCAGAATGGGTGGTTAGGCTTGCCTCCCTGCTCTCACGCTTACGTTTGCCTAATTGCACTGCTGGAATTCTTTGGAAATTCATGTGGTCTTGGCAACTGGGAGCTAGTACTGAGGATCACAGCGAGTGTGCTGGCCATTCTCAGACCTGCGGCTCTCTCGGCTTTGAGGTAATTGCCATGATCACTAAAGACTTGGGGGCTAAGCAAACATAGGAGATCTATTAGAGATCAAAGGAATTTCCTAGAACATAAACTTGTCAGGAGTTAGATAGACTTAGGTTGGAGCCCACACACAATGGCTTACTCATAGTGTGACTTCAAGCAAATTGCTTAACTGCTCTAAACCTCAGTTTCTTCATCTGTATAATAGGATTAATAATACTTACCTCCTGGGGCTGTTGTGGGTATTAAATAATACAGTTAAAAAAAAAATAATACAATTCATGAGAAATGCCTAGCATTATACTTGGCACATAGTAAATGCCCAATAATAAAGTATAACTATTGTGTAATTAGTATTTTTATGTGGGGATATGATGGCTTGTCTTATGTGTCAACTTGGCTAGGCTATGGTAACCAATTATTTAATAAAACACTAATGTAGGTGTTGCGGCGAAGGTGTTTTGTAGAAGTGGTTAACGTCTACAATCAGTTCGCTTTAAGTAAAGGAGACTACCCTTGATAATGTGAGTAGGTCTCATCTAATCAACTGAAGGCCTTAAGAGCAAAAACAGGTTTCCTGAAGAGGAAATTCTGTTTGTTTTTAGTTTGCCAGCCTGTCCTACAGATTTTAGACTAGCCAATCCCCCAAATCACATTAGCCAATTCCTTAAAATAAAGTGTGTGTGTGTGTGTGTGCGTGTGTGTGTGTGACCTATTGGTTCTGTTTCTCTGGAGAACCTCGAGTGATACATGGATATACTCTGGGCATAGATCAACACAAGGTTTTCAGAAAATTCAACAGAGATAGTGGAAAGAGGGAGACAGGGCAAGAGAGTTTCTATGAAAAATGGGATCATCTAAACAGCTACACTAGACCCGATTAGAATTTCCACAGTAAGTGGGAGTCCCTCAACTAGTGTACAACCGTAAGTGTGTCTGCACAAAGCTGGGCCTGGTCCCTCTGGAGAACTTTCACTTCACTATTGCTGAGGATCTTCTTCTACTGTGAGCTGCTTGCTTTACCACGCCTCTTCCTCTGTAGCCATCTGTGTTACATTGGGAGGAGCTGTCAGAGGTGCCTGCTTCCTCAGGGCTCTGGGACTTAGGAGTTAGACTGAAAACAGAATGGTGCTATACCAAAGTCCCTGCAGGTAGACTGGCCCTCTCAGCCTCCTATTCTTTAGTGGCGCTGGGCAAAAGGCAAATAATGTATGGGAACAAAAATCTCCTTAAACTCGTAAGGATTTCAAGGATGAATTCTTTCCTGATTACATCATGTACTGGCTGTTACGTGTTTCCCAAACTACTGTCGATATAATATATAGTACTATAGATATAGATATGATTGGAAGCAAAATTTATTTCGACATTACTCACATTAATAGTTCAGAAATTAAAAATTCAACTTGTCAAATGACTCAAAAACCACTCACTTCACACTCTGCTTAAAATTACTTAAAAATCAAGACATTACTATGCTTTGAAGACCATCTGAACAAAGGAAAACCAAACCAGCACAGTACCAGTGTGGATTGTTTCAGTGAGAAGCATTTTTTAATATTATAAACATTAAATGCCTAGCTGATTAAATATAGCCAGTTAAACACACTCTTTTATCACACTTAAATTCCTTGTACCATGGGTAACTTTCTAACCTATCATCATCATTTTCTCCCTCCATCTGCTCTCCATATACTTACATTAAGCTTCACCTTCCTGAAACTCCAGTTTTATCAGATTATGATTAATAATGAGCTTCCCCTGATTTAAATCCAAGTACATAAAACCGTAGTATCTTTTTATATTTTCTAATTAAAACTCAGTGAAACTTTCTTCCCACATAAAAAGTGTTTCCAAAGATGGAGTTTAGATCACTGTAATGTCAGTAGATATTTATTGGAAATTAATGTCCAGAATAAATGTCTCTGGACAAGATTAAGAATGGAAGGGTACGATCCTTAGGCTATGCAAGAATTTTACCAAAAAGCCAAAAGGAAAACGAAATGCAGCAATAAATGAAAACTGTTGATAAAAACTTGGAGGACTGATTCAGAATCAAACTGAGGGGCCAGGATGAATCGAGTACACAGTGAAGCTGATGACCATGACATTGGAAGACTAGAATGAGGAAGCAAATACTGAGCAGATAGTGGTAAAATTTTTTAATTGGTAGAAATACATTTTATCTGATTTTCCATAAAAGAAATAATTTGAGGAAGAATGCAGCTATAATGTCATAGAATAAAGCTTGTTCATTTGACCAAAATCTGAGTTTTGATCTCATTTGTACTTCTGCCTACTCTGTGTCTACTCTGGGTGGCTCAATGAGACTAGAGTAAAACACACAACCACGCTGACTATTCTCATTTTAAATTCATGACCATGAACCCAAGTGGGTCATTAATGATGCCTGGCATTCATGCTAGATTTCTCTAGTGGATTTATTTTTTAACTCTCTTAGACAACTACTTTTCTTGGCTCCTTAAACTGCCAATATTTTCTCCACCCTCACTCTCAGATGATGACATTTATTCTTATTTCACTGAGAATTTCTAAGCACATTCTGAAAAGAATGTCCACAAATTCCCAGCATATTTACTGAGCTACATGCTTTTGTGTACACACACCTTGCCTTCAGTCTTATAACAATAGATGAATTGTCCATGTTTGCATCGGAAGCTAATTCTCCCATTCCAGCACTAGGTCCCTTCCCACTTACTCTGTGATGTTGCTCTCCCCATTCTCTACAGTTTCCCCCTCTGATAGATCTTTTCCATCATATCCAAATATGATATTATTTAATCTTACTTTAAAAACAAAAATCACTTTCTTCTACTAGTCCTCCATTTTTCACCTTTCATTTATAGCAAAACTCCTGCAAAGATTTGTCCATTTCTCTGATTCACTTTCTTTCCTTTTGTTTTTCCTTGGACCCATTCCAGTCAGGTTTTTGCCTGCACTGTTCAATGGAAATAGCTCGTGGATACCCATGATTTTCATGCTGCTAAATCCAATGGTTAATCCCCTTGACTCATCATCAATAGCAATGGACTCAGTAATACTGAAATACTTCTTTTTCTCTTGGCTTCCCAGATACTACAGTCTCCTGGTTTTCCTTCCACTTCATTGACTGCTCTCCCTCAGATCCTTTTGTTCGTTTCTCTTCTCCCCAGCCTCTAATTGTGTCCTTGCTAAGACTCAGTCTTTGAGCCTCTTCTCTATTTCATGTATACTCACTCTCTTAGTTCCATTTCATGGCTTTAAATGTATCAGTAAGTCTGATCCCATTTTTATAAATAAGCAAACTATAGGTATGTATTCTTATACTCAGAAATGAGACAGAAAGGAAATAGATCCCAAAAATCAATGATGATTATCATTTGGGGATGACATTACAGGTGATTTTAATTTCTGTTCTTTTCTGTTAATCACATTTTATAAATTAATGTGTAATGTTTCTGTAATCAGATAATAAAAGAAAAAAGAAGGATGTGGCTAGAGGGATGCATCCTTTCCCAATAAACTCTAAAACATTATTTTTGCATTCTAAACATCAAAACATTTTCTTTAATTAAGTACTTTTTTTATTTTTGCTTTTGTTTTTTTGTATGTGGGTAGCCCCCTGGCTGGGAATCGAACCCAGGCTGCAGCATTGATAGTGCCAACACCGAAGCCTTAAGCCACTACACCACCAGGGAACTCCCATCAAAACATTTTGGAAATGATGAGACCTGTAGATTTGAAGCGGATCTTTAGGGGTGGGAGAGAAGGAGCCTTAGTCAACAAAAGCTATACCGACTTGCTTGCACTATCCAAGATGGGACTGATTTCTATTTCCTAGGCTCTGAGTGATTGAGAGTCAGAGGTATTCTTCTGGGGAAGTACAATGGGAAAGTCCAAAGGCTCAAGGATCTCAGTCCTTCAATCTTTAGGCTTTTGTATCTTCTCTGAAGTAGAATGAAACTTCGCTGAATATTTTTGTTCTCTAAAATTGGAATTCTAATAGTATTACTTCTTGTTTACTAAATCAGACGACTTTTTCTAAGTTTTTTAAATAATATTTACTCAAAAAAAGTACATCTGTGGAGTTCCCTGATGGTGTAGTGGCTTAAGGCTTCGGCGTTGGCACTGTCAGCCCTGCGGTCTGGGTTCGATTCCCAGTCAGGGAGCTACCCACATACCAAAAAAAAAAAAAAAAAAAAAAAAAAAAAAAAAAAAAAAAAAAAAAAAAAAAAAAAAAAAAAAAAAAAAAAAAAGTACATCTGTGCACAATGAAACTCACAGTTAAAACAGACAGCCTTGAACTCAGTCAGGGCTTTCCTGGTGATTAAACGTTACCAATAGCTTTGCACGTACCTGGGCACTGCTTTTCTATCCTGTTCCCCAGCCTCCCTCCCAGAGGAAAGAAACACAAATCTGAATGTTATCATTTTCATATCTATTTTAATAATTTTGTTGGATATGTGTATTTTCTTAATATATTGTTCAGTTCTTTTTGGAAATTACAGAAAAAATACTATCATATCTTATGGTATTTTCTGCAATTGCTTCTGCAACTCAATATTATGTTTCTAAGGTTCATCCACGTTGTCGTGCGGAGTTGTAGTTCATCCTTTTCCTTGCTATATAATATCCCACTGCGTTAATTTACCATATATGTTCACTTGTCAATGGATATTTGAAACATTGTTTTCAATGTTTTCTTTTACTAACAATGCTGCTGTGAACTTTCTTGAAACTGTCTCTTAATACACACATGTAAGAGTTGTTCTAGTCCAATAGTTTTCTTGTTTTTATCAGTACAATCCAAGTAATAAGTTCATTTTACTCTGCAATTCAGTACACCTGTATGGCATGGATAGCCAGTCGTTCTTACACTTTCATAGTGTAGAGTTATTGCTACAAATCAGAAGTTATTTATTAGTTTATTTTCAAATATTGAGACCTCTGGGGATTAAAAATGATTTTTCTATTTATGTTTGAGATAGAAGGATAAAACAATAAAATTTTTGTTCTTGATTTCTAAATACATTTCATTAAAAAAGTTTTTTCTTTTTCTTGTTAAATTTATTGGGGTGACATTGGTTAGTAAAAATTACATAGGTTCCAGGTGTATACTTCTACAATACATCATCTTTGTATTATGTTATGTGTTCATCACCCAGAGTCAGATCTCTTTCTATCACCATATATTTGAGATCCTGTCCCTTCTCTCCCATCCCCTTATCCCATATCCTCAGATAACCACTAACCACTCAACTATTACTAAATACATTTTAGTTTGATCAGAGAAAATATTCCTTTTAATACCAATTGTTTGAAGTTTAACACGTGCTTTATTGTCTGAAAAGTCAATATTTAGAAACATTCCATGTCAATTTTTATAAATGTTTCAAGTGTGCTTGAGAAGAATGAGTATTCTCAAATTATTGGATACAAGTAATAAATCAAATAATAAATCTATGTAATAATAAATTTATTACATAAATTTAATTATTATTACATAATAATTATTACATAAATATTATTATGTAATAATTTATTACATAAATCTATCTTTATGTAATAAATCAAAGTTATTAATTACTTTCTTTAAATCTTTTAAAAATATGTAGTTACAGGTATAATGATTTGTTGTCAGAATTTGCTTTAAAATACTCTAGTTCCTCCTACTCAGAAAAAAATTGGAGATATCTTAAACAAAATTGCCAAAATGGCTGATAATATTAAGAGGTCCATAACATTATATCAGAGTCTCTCAAAGCATAGCCTTACAACATCAACATTACCTGGGAACTTGCAAATCCTTGTAATACACCTTTGACCTCCTGAATTGGAAACTCTGGGGATGGGACTCAGCAATTTGTGATTTTTTTAAACTGTTAAATTTATTAAGGTGACATTGGCCAGCAAAAATTACACAGGTTTCGGGTACACAGCTCTGAGTACATCATCCATGTGTTGCGTTATGTGTTTACCACCCAGAGTCAGTTCTTTTTCTATGACCATGTATTTTACACCTGCTGATTTAATAGTCTCCAGGTGATTCTGATACACACTAAAGTTTGAGACTTTTACTGCAGTTATCTTCTAGTTGATATTTACCTGATTTATCTTTTTTAGTTGAAATTTTATTGAGATAATTGTACATTCATATAGTTATAAGAAATAATACGGAAAAATCTCCTGTACATTTTGTCCCATTTCTCCTAATGACAACGTTTTGCAAAACTATAGAACTATATTATAACCAGGTTTTTGACACTGATGCTTTGTCTTTGTTTTAATCACTTTACTTTAAACCATTCTACGTTCTTATGTTTTGGTATGTCTCATAAATAGATTATACTTGCATTTTTATTTCTGTTTTTTTAAATCCAGTCTATTTGAACAGGCTAATTCAAACCATTTACATTTATTAAATTATTAACATTTGCATTGGTTTCTACTTTCTGTTTTGTTTTTTCTGTTTTCCTATACTTTTCTTTTTTATTGCCTTTTGTTTTGTATATTAAGGTTTTTAAAAATTGTTTTTCCGTATGTTCCATAATTAATATTTTTGTTCCATATCCTATTTTTTCCTCTCTACTAGCTTAGGAATTGCATATTCTATTTCTGTTCTTTTAGTGATCACCCTCCCTTTTTATTAAAGAGTCAGAATAATCATTTATTGGGTTTCCAGAAAGTTCCAGGCAGCATGTTAGACTTGCTGATTAGAGTTTATCATATTCTTAGAACCACCTGTGACTTTGGACCGTGCTCTCCCATCTGACAGGTGAGGGAATAGAAGCTCAGCAAGGTTAAATAATTTGTATCAGCTCACGGGCTAGGGAGAAGCCAGGATTCAAACCAAGGTAAAACAAATAAAAAAAAAAAAACTCTGTCCTTTCCACGATTCTCTGTATTCTGTGATGAATATCTTTCAGATTGACACCATTAGAATGACACCCATCCATGTTTGTCTGTCTATCTGTCTAGACCACTAGAGTGTAAACTACTAGGGGGCAGGGATCTTTCTTATTTGCCTCTAGGCAATCTATATCTAGGATTTAGATAAGTGTCTTGAAGCATTCTTAACAATATCCAAATTAATATCTTTTGTACCAAACAATATAAGGAACTCGGAACTCTTTAACTCTGGTCATCTCAGTCTAAATGCTATTATTTCCAGGTTTTTAGTTTTATCATTTTCTCAATTCTTCAAATGAGCAGTATTTATTGTATACAGATATTTGTTTAGACTTAACTACATGCTTACTTACTCCTTTGCTCATTAATTTCTCACCTCCCAGCTAGGATTATTTGTCTTTTCCCACTCCTGGTTTGAGACGAGCAGCATTGGCATCACCTGGGCAATTATAAGAAATGCAGACTTTTAGGCTCCCTGCTCTAGATCTACTGAATTAGTATTTGCATTTAAATAGAATCTCTGGGTGATCTGTATAAAGTTTGAGAAGCATTACCCCTGAAGTATTCCCTTTAGAAATTCCTTCAGTGCAGGATTCTTGTGATCGACACTCTCAGTTCTTTTTTTTTTCCTCTCATTTATTTTTATTTTTCTGTTACATTTGGCATACAATACTATATTGGTTTCAGGTGTACAGCATAGTGATGAGACATTTATATAACTTACAAAATCCATATTCTGATACATCAGTTCTTACTTAACCTAAAAAGATCTTCTTGAACAGGTGCGCCATCCCATTCTACATTAGCAATTATTTTTCCTTAGCATTTTTGAAAACCTTATTTCACTGTTTCTAACTTGCTTTATTTGCTCTTGAATCTGCTTTTCATCTAATTGTCATTCTCTCATTTTAAATATATGCTCCAGGAGATCAGGAATTTTGTCTATTTTGTTCACTGTTGTATTCCCAGTACTCAACCTTGCCTGGCACAAAACAGGTATTAAGTACACATTTGTTGAATGAATGAATAAATGAATGAATGAATGAATGAAGATACCATACTCAACAATTCTCCAAGTATTACATATCTCTATCTAAAAGGTAAAATGAAGCTGGTGTGGAGCAGAGCCACAGTTAACCTGCCATGCAAGGCAATGTAAATGAAAAGTAAATCTTTGTTGGTGTAAGCTGGCACGATTTGGGGTCTTTTGTTACTGTGGCATAACCTAGCAGAAGCCCAGTGATACATCGATTCAATGATACATACAGAAGATAACTCAATAGATGAGATTCCAAAGAAAGAGTTCAATAAGCATTGACCAGATACACCTACACACTCTTCATTTCTTAACAGAAAGAATGGAATTCTTATTCACTAACATATGCTTCAACTATCACTCACTTTGTGAAAATTTCTCTGACTACCCCCATATTAGTCAGAACTCTTCATTGTCCATGACAGAAACCTGACTGTAATAGTTCCTGCCCCTGCCCCCACCTCCCGTGCTGCCCCTCCCTCAGTCTTCCTGTCTCAGTAAATGGCAACTCCATCCTTCTAGGTGCCTAAACCTCACGTCTCAGAGTCATCTTTGATTTCTCTCTCTTTTATACCATAGCCAATCTGAAGACAGATCATGTTGGCTGAAAATATATCCACATTTGGTCCCTTCCCAGCACTTGTACTTCCCACTGTAGTCCAAACAGTCTTCTCTCAATAATCTGACTTATCTCCCATCTCTACCCTTCCCTATAGCCAGTTTACTGCACAGCAGCCAGTTGATGCTTTTAAACATAAAACATGAGTCAGATCATGTCACTCTGCTTATCCATCCTACTTACAGTAAAAGCCAAAGTCCTAAAGGTGGACTGTAGGGTCCCCTCTGTCATCAGGTTCTGTGTTTTCTCTGATTTCATATCCTAGCATTTTCTGTGTTGCTCATGCCTCCTTGCTGCTCCTTGGATATATCAGGTTCATTCCTGCCTCAAAGCCTTTGTGCTTGCTTTTCTCTCTGCCTGGAACACTCTTTGCCGATAGCTTGCTCTCTCAACACCTTCTTTGTGAGGTTTTTCTTGACTATCCTATTTTAAATTGTAATGACCCTTCTCCATACTCCCTTTCTCCTTTCCTGCTTCAGTTTTATCCATACACTTATACCATCTCATATTTTATACACACACACACACACACACACACACACACACACATATATATATATAGTGGTTTATATGACTAATTTATTATCTGAATGAAGTCAGATCAACATTTTTTCTCTCTTCATTCTCTACTTATTCTTTTCTTCCAAGATCATCTAAATTCCTAGAAGGATTTCTTTTCCTTTTTCTAACTGTGAAAAAATATACATAACATGAAGTTTACCATTTTAACCACTTTTAGGAATACACTAAGTGACATTAAGTACATTTACAATATTGAATAAATATCACCACTTTTGGGTTCCAAGACCCTTTCATCATCCCAACTAGAAACTATGTACCCATTTAGCAATAACTCCTCATTTTCCCCACCTTTGGACCCTAGTAGCCTCTATTCTGCTTTTATCTCTATGAATATGACTACTCTAAATACCTCATAGAAGCAGAATCATACAGTATTTGTTCTTTTGTGTCTGGCTTATTTCACATACCGTATTTTCAATGTTTATCCTTGTTTTAGCACATGTCAGAACTCCATTCCTTTTTATGATTAATATTCCATTGTATAGATTTATCATATTTTGTTTATCCATTCACTTGTTAATAGACACTTGGGTTGTTTCCCCTTTGGGCTATTGTAAATAGTACTACTATGAACATTATTGTATCTGTTTGAATTCTTGTTCTGAATTCCTTAAAGTAGCTTGGAGTATGATTGCGGGTCATATGGTAATTCTATGTTGAACTTCCTGAGGAACTGCCAATTGTTTTCTACAATGGCTGTATCAGTTTGCCTCCCCACCAGCAATGTACAAGGGTTCCAAATTCTCTACATCCTTACCAACATTTGTAATTTTCTTTGTTTATAATAGTTATCATAGTGGATGTGAAATGGTATTTCATTGTGGTTTTGATTTGCATTTTCCTAAAGACTAATAATATTCTTCATCCTTTTATATATAGTTGTATATTTTCTTTGCAGAAATGTCTATTCAAGTTCTTTGCCCATTTTTAATTGGTTTATTTGGTTGTTGTTGAGTTGTAGCATTTCTTTATATTAATCCTTATCAGATATGTGATTTAAAAGTATTTTCTCCCATTCCATGAGTTATTCTTTAACTATTTTGATAGTATCCTTTCATATACAAACATTTTTAATTATGATGAAGTCCAGTTTATGTATTGTTTTGTTTGTTGCCTGTGTTTTTGGTGACATGTTAAGGAATCATGACCAAATCCAGTCATAAATATTTTCCCTATGTTTTTAAGAAGAGTTTTATAATTTTAGCTCTTAAGTCTTTGATCCACTTTGAATTAATTTCTATATGTGGTATAAGGTAAGGGTGCAACTTCATTCTTTTGCATATGGATGTTGTGTTCCTATTATATATTTTTCTCAGTCCATATCTGTTTGTTGTCTGTTTTCTACCCCTAGAATTTGAGCTCCATTAAGGCAAGGCTTATGTCTGTTTTTGTTATTGATATATTGTATAATTATCTATTGCTATTGCTAGTTACAGTAAAAAACAATAACAACAACCCAGATTTAGTGCCTTAAAGCAATGATACCCATTTATTATTGCTACAATTTCCCTATGTCAGGAATTTGAGAGCTGCTTGCTGACTAGCTTGGGGTTTCTCATGAAATTCAGTCAGATGTGGGTCAGGACTGAAGTCATTTGAAGACTTTACTGGGGCTAAAGCATCCGCTTCAAGGGGGCTCATTGACATGGCTGTCAGTTGGTTCTGGATCCTGATAAGAGGGCTTAGAGCAGCGGTTCTCAACCTGTTGATCACAACCCCTTTGGGGGTCAAGCGACCCTTTCACAGGGGTCGCCTAAGACCATCGGAAAACACATATCAGATATGTCCATTATGATTCATAACAGTAGCAAAATTACAGTTATGAAGTAGCAATGAAAATAATTTTATGGGGGTCACCACAACATGAGGAACTGTATTAAAGGGTTGCGGCATTAGGAAGGTTGAGAACCACTGCCTTAGAGTTTTTTATCCATAGAGCTCCTCTCACATGGTCACTGGCTTCACTCAGAGCAGACAAAAACTATAGTATCCTTAATGACCTGGTCTTAGAAATTATACTCTGTCATTTTTGCCATATTTTATTGGTCTCACAGACTGGCCCTTACTCAATGTGGGAGGGACTATACAAGGTCATGAAGAACAGGCAGCAAGGATCACTGAGGGCCAAATTAGAGGATGGCAACATCATATATCTATCCCCCAGTGCCTAGAAAAGTGCCTCGTATAATAACCTGGCCTAATAAGTATTGTATATAGGTAGTATACATACGCATATATTAAAAAACTTTGATGAATGAATGAGTCACTTGAAGGTTATTGGTGAGGTCACAGCACTGAAGAAAGATTAGAACAATAGAGGCTTAGGAAAGACAGGATTTACTGCAATCAGGGATTCTAATATCTTAAGGATGCTCTCCATTTCATTTTCCTTCTTTAACTATAGCCAGAATCTCTGGGTTCACATACTTAGAGCTTTATAATAAGAGGGCAGAGACCTTTACTTTCCAGTTCTGGTTTGAAAAAATTCTGGGGCAGGATTCTTCCAGGCTTACCCTGTTGACATAGTCAGTATGGTCGGGGGGTTAAGGTAATGTGATTGGGTTAACTTGAGTCAGATGCTTACACCTGTTAATAAAAGAAGATGGAAGCGGGTATGGACAGGTAAAAATAGTACAACTCCCTCTGCCAGCTAGGTACTCCCCATTCTGTATGTTCCCACTGTATTGTATCTTTGTAATCAAACATATAGTTCTTGTCCATTTATATGCTCACGTGTCTGTGTTTTATACCAAACTATACATTCTTATCCTTGAGTCTGAACACATATGCTACATTTTTATAATTCCAAATAACCAGGCATTTTGTAGTGAAGAGAGACTTCTGCTTGCATTTTCGCTTTTTCTTTTGCTATCATTGTAATTTTGGAGCAGCCATAGCTTCCTCATCTTTTAAAAGGGCATAATGATGGCTGCCTCGTATGGGAGCACATGACATTATTGCTTACATGTTACAGGTGTTGAGAATGTCAATTATTGTCCTTCCTCTTAGGAAAGTGCCTGACACAATTGTACGTCCTTAATATGTTTGTAACTGAATGAATGAATGCATGAATGAATGAATAAGTAAATGAAGCATTCTTTGTGACTTGCTTGGGGTTCATTTGTAAACGAAGATAATCATAGGGTTACAGTGAAGATTAAGTGAGGTGATAGGTGAAAAGTGCTTCCATAGCCCAACTTGTGGTAAAACCTCTAAAAATTGAGCTATTGTTATTAGAGAGGCAATCTTTTAAAACTAACATATTATATCTGATCTCCTTCAAGAGAATGAATGAATAATGGAGACTGGAATATCAGGTAGTACAAGGTATATCACTTGCTTTTGTATTTCATAGTAAACTCTCGATTAATAGCCCCAAGTAACACAGATGCAATATCAACCCCTAGAACAAAATACTACAGTATTCCAAAGTGTCAACTAAAGAATGAAAAAAAATAACGAAAACATCAAGTCCTACCAAATTAATAATTTTGTGCAGTGTCAAATTCCAAGAGCTGAAACCACCTAATAATAGAAACTTCTGGCCAATGCCTCAGGGTCAGCACCTTGAATACAACAGTTAATATACATTTGTCTCATTCTGAGACAAATCAGGTCATGGAAGGAAGGAAGGAAGGAAGGAAGGAAGGAAGGAAGGAAGGAAGGAAGGAAAAAGGAAGGCAGAAAGGATGGGAGGGAGGGAGAAAGGAAGGAAAGGTGGAAGAAAAACACAATCAGTTAGCACTTCGTAAGAACAGACAGCGTTGGTTCCTGCATTCCTAGTCTTCCACATTCCCAGCTTCCTCTGAAGGTACTGCCTCACAAACATATAGGGTGGAAAGGAAAGGGTGTTCGATGGGTGGATCCCAGTGGCAATGTCGTTGTAAACACTCCCTGTGAGTCAGCTATAAATTCAATTCAAATCCCGTCTCCCTGTCTTCTCTGTTTATCATGGTTACCATCCAAATGACTGCTGCCTTCAGAAACTCTAATGGGAAACAGGTAAAGGTCTAAAAGAACATTTGATTTTATATTGAAATATAAAAATGTAATTACTGCAACAGGAAATATTCTGTTGTTGAATTAGGGTTTATATACTTTGTAATCTTTGAAACACAAGAACAGCTTGTTAACATTTCTTCAGTTTTATTTTAAGTACAGTATTTCATTGTATTGTGGGCATCCAAGTGCTGAACAAGAATCTTTGAAGTGTTACGTTTAATTCACGTCAGGAAGGTATTTTAGTAGCCGATGTGTCGTAATTCAATCCCATTTCTCTCTTTGCTGTAATTGGCTGCTGACTCTGTTGTCTGAATGTACCTTCTCAGAGAAGACGTGATGTCAGTATGGGCTTCAGATGTCTCCTGTGGAGCAAAAGATTAGCTGAGGAAAATGACTCATTACCACAGTACTCAGTCACAAATTCTATTTGGCGGTGATGTTAGGGGTTGTGTGGCCTTTCAGTGATGACTTCAGCCGTGGTTGCTTCCCAGTTGCTTTTAGGAGCACAGTTCATAATGAAGCTAAATTAATTTTACTGTAAAGCAACACCTTCCTAATGTAGTGTCCTCATCTGTTTCGGTGGAGGCGGGGCAGAATGCTAATTAGCATTCACTGAAGTTTATACTTGACTTTCCTGTGATTAGATCGTTTTCACATGAAATAACACATCTCACAGTACATCTGTTTTTGGCAACGCTTGTCCTTATTTGCCTGATTGGAAGCTGACGCTTCCGGAGGTTAAAGGCCAGATAATTAACAGGTGGCAGAGTTAGTATTCTTGTACTTCAGAGTCTTTTTGTTTAATGTGCTTTTTATTTTTCCAGGTTGGTTCTTTGCAGCTTTGGATAGCAATTACAACAGCTATCATTTGTTGAATGCGTGTTATGTGCCTTGCATATGTTATTCTATTTTATTGTCACTTTAGTGGTTACATAGATATTATTATTACTGTCTCCGGTTTACGGATGAGAAGATTGGAGCTCAAAGAGGCTAAGCACATTTTTGGAAATCACACTTGAAATTTTAGGTAACCATCTTAGTCACTTTCTGTAATATAGAGGTTAACAGCTTCCAGATAATTGGATAGTTTAAATGGAATTACTGCTACTCTATTGCACTAAATCATACCTTGCTTTAAAACAGATTTTTCAGAAAGTGAAGAGAAGAGTGGACTTCTCCTTTTTGTGGGTGGGGCAGAAATTGGCACTCTAATGATGTCTCATTTTGGTGGCGCAATTTCAAAAGCTGTTTTTGGGTTGATAGTGTGAAAGTCTTGATATCACATATAGAAATCATGCCCAAACTCAAGTGCCAGAGAGCTAGTTCATGACCACAACTGTGGCAGGTCTAGTCTCTACCTGTTCACTAGTGCTAAGAGATGGCAACAGAATTGTATGCCTCTTAACGATGTTCTTTTCTAAGACAATGTATCTTGCAAACATTGGAATGTGGTGGAGTGAAGTGGTGAGGTTAAAGCCATTCTTATGATCTCAACACATGGAGAGGCTACAGCTTTTGTGTTTGACCACCTTTTGAATTGTGTTGTGGGAAGCAATGAGCCAAGTGAAATAGGTTTTCAGTATTTCACTGTGAACCTTCATTTTTTCCAAAGGAAAAGAAAAATTGAAAATTAGGTGGGAGTCATAATGGAATGTTGTTTCTCCTTTTTCTAGAATAGTGCTACCAAAAGAGTTTTCTGATGGATGAAAATGTTCTACATTGGTGCTGTACAAGATAGTAGCCAGTAGCCACAAGTGGCTATAATTGAGCACTTGCCTTGATATTATGTATGTATAAATGTCACCGAAAAACTGAAGTTTTAATTTAATTTGTTTATATGTAAATAGGCACATGTGGCTGGCTAGTGACTGCTGTATTGGACAGTGCAATTCTAGAATGTAACTGAGATGACCTGGTTCTCCAAGGAGGCCTCAAAAGCTAAGGGCGAGGGTGGGGTGTTGTTCCTCAGTGAGTTTGACTCCATTGGTGAGTTCCTCTTCTGTACTGTGGACAGTTTTTGGCTCTCAGGGGAATGCCTTCCTTGCTTTCCTTTCTGTGAGCAGTGAGGCTGACATGGCTGACTTATAAAACACCTTCGGCAGCTGAGAGTGTGGTATTCTGAGATATAACCTTTGCCAGGTTTAGAGGGGATAGAATTCACACCTTTTTTTGTGACAATGACAGAAATCAATGCTAAGTGTGTGCAGCATTAGAACAGAAAACTTCGAATTGCTAACTGAATTTACCTTAAACTTTTCTGCAGAGGGTGGAACTGCTCATGACACCCATTCTTTCCTACACCTTCTACTCCAGTTCAAAGTTCCAGAGTGGCAGAGAGCTGAAGCAGAGGTGGTGGTGGTGTGGAATTCACACAATGGAATTTCACTTACGCAAGTGCTGAAGCACTCGTGAGAGGTTAGAATTAGCTATTTCTCTGGATGGATTTAGCTATTTCAGTGAAAAGTTAAAGTGTAAGCTGTTTCATCAAATAAATTGAGAAGCTCAGAGTGAGTGAAGGAAAGAAATAAACAAGGGATAGTGCTGGAAGCTCAGAGCTAATGGTACAAACTCATCTCCTCAGGCCAATGACCTTATTTAAGATAATACATCTAGGCACTGAGCACAGCAGTGCTAATTATTTAGATTATTTAGAGTATACACACAGTACCAATTAAAAATATATAATTTGTACCAATAAATCAACACCAAACTTGTTCTTTATTACTCATTCAAAATGCAGCTATTACGCAAAGTGCTGGGGCTACAGAGAAGCCTAAGATAAAATATGATTTCAATCATTGCAAAACCCTTGATGTAGTGGGTAAGTAATATACATAAACCACTTCTGGCGTTAGGCTGACTGTGGCTGCAAAGCCCTGCTCCACCATAGTCTAATTATATAAAGAGAGGCAAGTTACATGGTATTTACTAGTCTTAGCTTTCTCATACGCAAGGAAGTTATAAAAATACCTGTCTCATGAGGAGAGTATGAAGATTAAAAGAAATACTGCATGTATAGCTCTTAGCCAATACTCATACACAGAATACTCAACCGTATGTTACCTTATTTTCAAAATAATAAGTTTTATTTATTTTTAGGTACAATTTACATTAGTTAAAATGTTAACTGTACAATTTTTTGACAAAATAAATACACCCATGTAACTCACTTCCTTATCAAGATATAGATCACTTTTATCACCTAGAAAGTTCTCTCATGTTCCTTCTTAGTCAATTCCCAGCCAGAGACAACCAGTTATGATTTTTTTCACAGATTACTTTTGCCTTTGAATTTCAAATAAGTAGAATCATACAGTGTGCACTCTTTGTGGCTTTATTTAGTTTTGAATAGGTAATGTATTCACATGGTTTGAAATTGAAAAGGTACAAAAGTCAAAAGTCTCCTTCACAGTCCTGTCCTCTAGTCACCCAGGCTTCCTCCCTTGAAGTAACCAATATTATTAATTTCACGTGGGCCCATCCCATAGCTATCATTATTAATTCAGGGGTTTATACAAGGTGCTTTGAGAACTCAGTTTTAGGGTTAATCAAAGAATCTTATGACAACCCAGCTAAAACAAGATAAAATCAGTTTCAAAATAACTGGAGTTCTTTTTAGACTCTGATTCCAAATGTCAGATTGTGACATTTTACCCTTTTATGGCATAGGTAACCTTTAAGTCACATCTAGTTCAAGTTCTAGCATTCTGAGTCTCATTCATTGATTAAACAAATATGTATTGAATAGATACGGAAATATGACCATGAACCAAATAAAAACTAAGCTCCTGGCCTTATGGAGGTAATAGTCCAGTAGGGGAAACAAAAATTCACTAAAAATAATCATACAATCACAGTTTCAGTGCAGTGTGATAGGAAAGGACCAATGTAGGGAGGTCTGAAGGTGCTTCTCAGAGGTAGAGACGAGGGCTTGAGGTCAAAAGGATGAGGGCTGAACAAAGCACAGAGCAAAGCACATGCAAAAGCTCTGTGTAGGGAGGAAGGTTTGAGGGATTGGAAGAGGTCAGTATGGCTGGAACAGAGACAGCAGGATAGAAAGTCTTGAGCGGTGAGAAGACCTGACCAAGTGGGCAAGGCACCTGACTATACAAGCCTTGGTAGTTAAGGAATTTTGTCTGAGGTAATGAGAAGTTTTTGAAGTGGTTTATGTTGGGAAGTGACAGGGTCACATAGCCTTACTTAGCCTTTTGTGGTCAGAAGAGAGCAGAGAAGGGTGAAAGCACATATGGATAAACCAATTAGAAGTGTAGGTTAGTAACCCCTCACTCCTGACGAAGGTTGCTTTGGATTAGGGTGGCAACAAAGGAGATAGGACAGGTTCAAAGAAAATTTGGGGGATAAAATCAAGAGGATTTGCTGATAGATGAAATATAGGAAAGGTAGATTATCAAGATATCACTTAGCTTTCTTACACAAGGTGGATGCAGTTGCAATGAAGTTGTTAACTGAAATTGACTTCAAAGAATGGCATGACTTAAAGCTATGCAAAGTTTTGCCTCAGATAAAATGTCACAGTTTCAAAGTTTTTAGCTGGTTGGAGAGCATGGCTCTGTTTCTTTCTTTCTTTTTTTTTTTTTTTTGTATTTCCTAATCTTGTTTAAAAAAATGGAGAGTGTTTCTTTTTCTGAATTGCTTATTACAGTGGAATCCCTTCTGGAGATCACAAACTTAAATGAGAAAATAACCAGGGCTGTCTAATTTCTAGGCAAATAATTTTGGTGTTTTTGTGCTGATAATTACTATCATTTTGTCATTTCTAAATGTACAATGAAAGTAATTTATATTGCATTCATTATTTTTGTCTGTTTTTCCTGGAATTAGACTGGAATTAGTATGTCGCTCCTGTCCCAAAGTAAGTACTTTCCTTCTAAGAATTTCTTTCGTTGATAATGGATGGCTGCCTGGCTGGACCTAGCACATTTCTGCCCATGTTCTATCCCCTGCCGGACTCTATAAACCCAGTATGTCGAGAGGTCTAAAGGTAGAGTGATTTGCAATCATAAGTGCTATTTACACATTGATTATTGTTTTTGAGAGAGACCTAGGTCACCTCTCGGGGAGCTCAGGCAGCCTTTTGAAACTTGCACGTCTTGCATCGCGTGCCCGCGGCCTGGCAGACTAACGCGTGGGCGGTGCGGCAGTGCTAGTGCGAGGCCCGCAGCCCTTAGCTCGGGGTCGCTTGGGGATCTCCCGGGGGTATGTGCTCTGCAGCTCAAACAAGCAAGGGGCGGTGCAAGAGACTGAGGAAGTCAGCAATTTGTAGGGCAGAGAGCTGGGGCTTTCAAAGAGGCGGGGGAGGGAGAGGGATATCCCCGCCCCCGTTACCCACAGTCCAATCGCTTCGGCTTCTCCTTTTCTTGGCCGGCCAGCCCGGCCCCTAACCTGCTCGAACCCATTATGCGGTAGTGGCGGCCCGGTCTCTTTAAGGCCCTGCCGCGCCTGCGCTTTGGGCTTTCCTGACGCGGCCGGGCCGGACCCCGGAGGAACCAGCGGGCGAACAGGCTAGGGGTCGCGTAGTGGTTGAGACAGCGCCGGCGCCGGGAGGGCTGGGTGAGGGTCGGAGGCTGTCCTGAGCTCCTGTGTGAGCGTGGCGCTCGAGAGAGAGAGAGAGGAGCCGGGAACGGGGCCGAGGCGTAGAGACGCGGCGGCGAGGCTGCCGGCTGGATGGGAAGTTAATGTTTACAGCGGAGTCCACCCAACGTTTCCAAGGTGAGAGGCGCTGCGCCAGGCCGGGCAGGCCGCGAGCCCGGGTTCCGCGGGGCCGAGTCGCTGCGAGTGGGGCTGCCACCAAACTTGAGGCGCGAGCGGGGCGGGCGCGTCCGGCCCCGGTGGGGCCTAAGTTCCCCGCGACTGCCGGGGCCCGGGACCCTCCTCTCTTGGGCGCTAGGGAAGAAACTCGCCAGCGGGTCTTCCAGTGCAGTCACTGCGAGGCGGAGGGACGCGGCAGCTTCGGGGACACTTCCTCGTAAATCCTGTGGGGTATCCTGACCCTTTTCCCCTGTCCTCGAGGCCAGAAGTCCATTCCCCCTGGGTGACCTGACGGGGCGAGATCGCCCGCACCCCTTGTGAAAATAGCGTCTTTATTTCGCCTCCGGGATTCTGCGTAAGGTCGTGCCTCCGGGCAGGTGATGTGCAAGCCAGGTGTGCTAGATGACTCCCAAGCCTGCAGTGATGTAGCCTTCACTGAATCATCTTATGACTAGCGGGGCAAGCCTCAAATTCACCGCAGAATTTCCGGTAGGTTGGATTGTGGTGTTGGTGTTCGCTTTAGAGTTGCTGTGATTTCTTCGTGTCTGTCTTTTGGGCGTCTTATGAACTCCGCTGACATCCTTTCATTGAAGAGTTAACCAGAACTTTGGAATGTATCTTTCTCTTTGCTCTCATCTCATCCATTACTGTTAGAGGTGATTTCGAAAAGGAGCATTTTCGTGCAAAGATATTTTTTCCTTGGGTTACAGTGTAGAATAATAAACTCCTTTCTTTGCTGAAAGAAAGAAACCCAATGCTTCCTGAAGATAAAAAAAAATAATTATCTTTTGGTAGTTTTTACCTTCTGGGCTGTGTTAGTAGCTATTTTTGTTTTTAAAATTTTATTAGTAAATTTTCTGCAGTTTACCACACACTTCTTTTCAATACTAAAATACTACCCTTAATGTCTCTGAGAATTTCGTGTCAAAGGACTCTTAGAAAACTTATTGAAGTATGATATACAGAAAAAGTGCACCATCCTAAGTATGCAGGTAAAGAATTTTTACCAAGTGTACCACACAGAACAAGAAACTCAACGTCACTAGGTTGGGGTTTATACCTGGAGGTGGAATGTGAGGTATGTGAGTGATAAAACTTTAGTTATTAGGTACTGTTGAATATTTTCCCAAAGTGGTTGTATCAATTAGCTGGGAATATCATAGTTACCCCACCTGCTTGCTGATGCTTGTCAGTTTTTAAAACTTTTGCTCTTCTAGCAGAGGTGCAGTAATATAGCATTGTGGTTTTATTTTGCATTTTTCTGATGATTGTGGTTGAGTATTTTTTAAATTGGCCATTTATATGTCCTTTTTTTTGTGACATACCTTGCCTGTTAAGTCTTTTTTTTTTTAATTGTAATTATTTATTCTGAATATGAATCCTTTCTGGGCTGTATATCGCTGTCTGTCTGTCTATATCTATCCATCTAGTTTTATCTTTTCCACTCTGTATCTTGCCACTTTACTCTTTGAATGGCCTTTAATTTTTTTTTATTTATTTATTTTTCAATTACAGTTGACATTCAATATTATTTTACATTCATTTCAGTTGAACATCATAGTGGTTAGACATTTATATAATTTATGAAGAGACCTCCCCCTGCCCCCAATTAGTCTAGTGTCCACCTGGCACTCTACATAATTATTGCATTAATAGCCTTTTTTGATGAACAGAAATTCTTAATGAAATATACACTTAAATCTTTTCCTTTATGATTACTGCTTTTTGTGCCCTATTTAAGACATTTATGCCTAGCTTAAGAATATGAAGATATTTTCCTGTGTTACCTTAGAGAAATTGTATTTCCTTTTGCTTTTCACATTTAAGGTGTACAGTTTACAGTACATTCCTGATGGATTGTAGGGGTCCAGATTTACTTTTTACCATATGGATATCTATTTGACCCAGCTCTATTTATTGAAAATACTATCCTTGTCCCTCTGCAGTATGTGTCACTTTTTTCATAAATCAGACAACTATATAAGTGTGGATCTGTTTCTGGATACCTTTTGTTTTACTGGTCTATTTGTCATTCCTTCGCTAATATCACTGTATTAATTAATGTAACTAATAAACCGTAGTGTGTTGTATTAGGCTGGTGCAAAAGTAATTGAGGTTTTGGACCGTGAATTTTAAATCATAACTAGGCTCAGACACGTTTATTAATCAAAATAGGAGCCATTACAATCAACACATTTGTTTATTCCTGCAGCATAAAAATCCATGCTTTGGAATTGAATGAACTCTTGGAAAGCATTTTCTACATCCTGTTGGTTGTGGAAGTGCTTTCCCTGCACAAAGTTGTTGCGATGTTTGAAGTGGTAGTTGGTTGGCGAGAGGTCAGGTGAATATGGCGAATGAAATAAAACTTTGTAGCCCAGGTTGTTCAACTTTTGCAGCATTGGTTGTGTGATGGGCGGTCGGGCGTTGCTGTGGAGAAGAATTGGGTCCTTTCTGTTGATCAGTGCTAGCTGCAGGCATTGCAGTTTTCGGTGCATCTCATCGATTTTCTAAGCATATTTCTTTTTCTTTTTCTTTTTTTTTTTTTGGTATGTGGGTAGTTCCCTGGCTGGGAATCGAACCCAGGCTGCAGCGTTGACAGCGCCGAAGCCTTAAGCCACTACACTACCAGGGAACTCCCTGAACATATTTCTTAAATGTAGTAGTTTCACCAGGATTCAGAAAACTGTAGTGGATTAGACTGGCAGTAGACCACCAAACAATGACCATGTCTTTTTGTGGTGCAAGTTTGTCTTTCAGAAGTGTTTTGGAGCTTCTTCTCAGTCTATCCACAGAGCTGGGCATCCCCAGTTGTATAACATCCACTTTTTGTCACATGTCACAATCCGATTGAGAAATGGTTTGTTGTTGTTGCTTAGAATAAGAGAAGATGACACTTCAAAATGGCGATTTTTTTGATTTCCTGTCAGCTCATGAGCTTTCTCACCTTTCCAGTTTGCTTCAAATGCTGAACGACCATAGAATGGTCAACGTTGAGTTCTTCGACAATGTGTAGTTGTAGGAGGATCAGCTTTGATGATTGCTCTCAGTTAGTTGTTGGCAACTTCCAATGACTGGCCACTACGCTCCTCATCTTCAAGGCTCTCATCTACTTTTTTTTTTTTTTTTTAATGTGGGTAGTTCCCTGGCTGGGAATTGAACCCAGGCCGCAGTGTTGACCGCTGAAGCCTAGCCACTACACCACCAGGGAACTCCCTGCAAAACTTCTTGAGCCACCACTGCACTGTACATTCATTAGCAGTTACTGGCCAAATGCGTTGTTGTTGTTGAGTGGTCTCCGCTGCTTTACGACCCATTTTGAACTCAAATAAGAAAATCACTTGAATTTGCTTTTTTTCTAACATCATTTCCATAGTCTAAAATAAATATAAAATACACAGCAAGTAATGTCATTAACAACAAAAAAAATAAAGCGAGAAATGCACATTAAAATGATATATAACATAACCACATTTATTTAAGAATGTATTCCAGCATCAAACAGCAAATTTCAACAGTGCAAAAACCGCAGTTACTTTTGTACCAACCTAATAGTATAAGGCCTCCAGCTTTGTTCTTTTAAGATTTTTGGGGCTGTTAGGCTGTCAGCATTTCCATGTAAATTTAATTTTGTTATTTCTACAGATTTTGGGAATGGAATTGAATCTGTATATCAATTTGGAAAGAATTGACAAAACACTGAGTTTTCCAGTTTGCAAACACGGTATATTCCTCTATTTAAGTTTTTAAAAAATTTGCTTGGTAATGTTCTGTAGCTTTCTATATAAAAGTCTTACACATCTTTTGTTATGTATTGTTAGGTATTTGATAAAACATTCGTGGTACAACTAATGTTTTCAGAGTGGTGTGGGGACTCTGGAATTATTTTAAAACAAATCCCAGTCATCATTTTATCAATAAATTCTAAGTCTTTAATCTTCATTCAGGACCCAGTCCAAATACACCTTGTATGTTCTATTATAGTATTCCAAGGTTTCCAAAGTTTTTTATTATTTATTTTTTAATGATAGTTCCATTGTCTAACACCAATTAAGATGTTTAGAGTGTTTAGTATATTGACAATCACTATGTTAGGCTCTTGGGATACAATGCTGATTAAGATGCTGCCTGCTGCTCCTGCCCTTAAGGAACTTAGATTCCAGGAAGGGCAGTAGAAATTCAAAAAAAAAAGAACTTTATCCTCCACTAGAAAAAATGCTGTGGAGAAAATTGGTTTGGCTGCTTGCAAAGGAGGCATTTAAATCAAACTGGGGGGAGGTGATACACCTGGCTTGCAGTGTTCTGAGAGCTGGGCAAAGGAAATGATTTGTGGGGCTACTATTAGTAGCCCCTCTTTATTTGCAGGGTATACTTTCCAAAACCCCTGGTGGATGCCTGAAACCACTGATGGTACCAAATCCTATACAGTATAGGATTTTTCAAAAATACACACACATGTTTTTTTCTGTATGTACTTACCTTTTCACTTAAAGGAAGCACTTTATGACTTCTCATTGGCATATTTGAATTCCCAGCATCACTACTCTTGTGCTTTGGGGTGGGTCATTATTAAATACAATAAGGGCTACTTGAACACAAGCACTGTGATACATCCACAATTGATCTGATAACTGAGATGGCTACTAAGTGACTAATGGTCGGGAGGCATATACAGCTTGGATGAAGGGCTGATTCATGTCCCAGGCTGGATAGAGTGGACAGAGTAGGATGGTGCAAGATTTCATCACATTACTCAGAACAGCATGCAATTTAAAACTAATGAATTGTTTATTTCTGGAATTTTCTATGTAATGTTTTTGGACCACAGTTGATTCTGAGTAACTGAAACTATGAGAAGTTGATAATGGGGATTACTGTACTTCTGCTTACTGTCTTGGCTTTCATCCCTGAGCATTACTCCACTCTTCTCTTCTTGAGTCTTGAGTTTCTTCAAGTCATTGTTTCCAGAAATTAATGGGAGGATGTGAATGGTGGCGAAGGGAAACTGGAGGGTCTGTATACAGACTTTAAACCAGGAACCTTTTCTTCAGCCCCATATCTTTCCCCTACAAACCGTATACCTGGAAACTCCCAAGTGCTGAGCCTTATTGGAGTTCTGTTAGGGAAGCAAATCCCTTAGTGATCCTAGTTCCTTCTGCAGGTCTGTAGGTTTAGCTTCTCCTCTTCTACTTAGTTACATATTCCTCCATTTCTTATTTCATGGATTCCTTATCTTCTCTTCTTTGTCTGAGAATGTTAAAGGTAGTTTCTTTAAGTTTTCTTTTCCTTGCATAGTTTCTTCCAGGTTACATTTTTTTTTTTTCCTGCTTGATATAGTCTCAGCAGTAAAACCCTTCCTCAGAAGTCTGGTGATTCTTGGTTTTTTTTCCCCTCATGATTGAGAGACTGGATGACTGAAAGGTGATTGGAAGCTGAGCTTATAGGTGGGGTTTACTGATTTACAGTTTTACTCTGTAATCTCGAGTCTAAAACAGTGATTCTCAACTTTGACTGCACATCAGAATCACATGGTGGGGAGATTAAAAAAAAATACACACACACACACGCGCACATGAAGTCAGACAGTTTCGTAAACTCATCCTAGAAAAAGTGCTACATACCTCATTGCTGAATATCACTACAGTCACCTACTAAGGAAAAGTGCTGAGTGAAGTGAAAGTTTTAAATCTTAATGTTCGCCTTAAAATTTATTGACATAAAATTTATGCATAGTAAAATGCACAGAAACTTAACTATACAATTGAATGTTTTTGGATACATATGTAAGGCTATGTGAATCTCTCCCTCTTTCTCTCAATAATCCCTCATGGTTCCTTTAGTCAATCCGTATTATTCTGATCTTTTACCACAGATTAGTTTTTCTTGTTTTTGAACTTCACATAAATAGAATAATGCAGTGTGTATGCTTTTCTGTCTATCTTTTTGTTCAACATAACATTTTAAAAATTCATCCATGTTGTTGCTCATAATGGGTTTTTTTAAATTGGTGAGTAATAATGCATTATATAATTATAACAGTTTATTTATCCATTCTCTTATTGGGCTACTATGAAAAAGCTGTTATGAATACTTGGCTACTAGTCTGTTTATAGACATACATTTTCATTTTTTTCCGGATAAATAACTAGGGGCAAAATTACTGGGTCATAGGGCAGATGTATATGTAACTTTATAATACACTGTGAAATAATTTTCCTAAGTGGTTATACCATTTTACATTTCAACCAGTGATATAAGAAAGGTCCACTTGAATGATGAATCAGAATTGAGTTTCACAAGGGTTATTCTGGTTCAGTGGGTGTAAGACTTGAAATGGGGAAAACCCAGTAAAGTAACACAGCTGAAAACTGGTGTGCTCCTGTTCTAAGGAATTGATAGGGAAGGAGAGAGTCTTTCGGATTCTAGAGCTATGGTATATGGGGTGAGCATAAGGGGAGGGGTTGGCCCCTAAGTATCTGCCATGGGCTGCTGAATATTGGTGTGTCAGTTATTCATAGAGGGCACATAGTGAAGGGGTAAATTTTGGAGGGCAAGGGGGTTAATAATTCTGTTTTGTTTATAAATAGTAATTGGGGTGAAAGGAAGTAATAACTGTGGAAGTGTATGCATGAGGGGAGAGCCCAAGATGGAATTGGAACTTTGGTCGCCATTGACATTTAAGAAATGAGCTGATGATGAGTAGTTTGCAAGAGAACAGAACAAGTAGCCATGACAGAAGGAATACCAAGAAAGTGACTTAACAGAAGCTGAAAGAATAGAACTTTGAAGAAGGAGGGAGGTGCTTGAATGTTGTTAATGCGAGTAGGAAAACAAGTACAGCCTTTTTGGAGGTTAATTGTTAAAAATACCTTTTAAAACTTAAAATATTATATTATTTGACCTAATAGTTGTACTTCATGGAATAACTCCTAGAGAAACACACAGACTTGGAAAGGTGTGTTTAGAGATGTTCATAGTGTGTATAATAGTAAAAAATTGGAAACAACTCAATTATCC
This sequence comes from Lyroderma lyra, assembly GCA_004026885.1. Lineage (NCBI taxonomy): Eukaryota > Metazoa > Chordata > Mammalia > Chiroptera > Megadermatidae > Lyroderma > Lyroderma lyra. The sequence continues at coordinate 151,909 of PVJL010001955.1, read as the reverse complement.
ATTAGTGAAGGATCATCTAAGTAAAATACAGTACACTCATGATAGAATGGTATACAGCTAATGGAATATGGTATATATGTGTGTTTATATATACATACACACACATACTGTATTAGCTTTCTATTGCTGCTATAACAAATTAGCACAAACTTAGTGGCTTAAAACAAAAATTTAGTCTCTTACACTTATGGAGGCCAGAAGTCTGAAATATTTTTACTGGGCTAAAGTCAAGGTATTGGCAGGGCTGGTTGCTAGGATAGAATTTGTTTCCTTGCCTTTTCCAGTTGTTAGAGGTGCATTCCTTGTATTCCTTGCATTGCATTCCTTGGCTCCTTCATTCATCTTCAAGGCTAACTGCGTAGCATCTTCCTGTGGGCCCAACCCAGGTAATTTGGGATAACCTCCTTAATCACACCTGCCAAATCCCTTTTGTCATTTAAGGTAACAATCACAGGTTCCAGGTGTTTGGAGGAGAAGCTCTTTAGGAGGCCATTAATCAGGCTACCACAAAATACTAACAAGGACAGAAGATCAAGGTTCTTTAAGTAAAGTAATTCTCAAAGAAGTATGTATATATGATCTAATTTTTGTTAAATTAAAAAAATACATATTCACCTATGTTAGTATATGTATAAAAAGAAATCTTAGTGAATATATGGAGACCCAAAACCCCCTGAAATTTATTTATAAAAAATGGTGTATTTTTTCTTACATGTTTAAACTTTAGTCACCTTTACAGTACTCTTCTTTTGATGCAGTACACCTATCAAGACGCTTTTTCCACTGTTCAAAACAGTTTTAGAACTCGTTGATTGTGATGCCTTTTAGTCTTTCTGCCATTTTTTTATTTCATCTCTTCCACATCAGCAAAATGTTTCCCTTTGAGGGAAGCAAAAAAGGTCACTTGGGGCAAGATTGGGTGAATAGGGAGAGTGAGGCATGGGCGTCATGCCATATTTTGGTCAAAAACTGCTGAACACTCAGCAAGGTGTGGGCAGGTGTGTTGTCACGCTGCACATTGTTTGTTTAAATCACACATCATGAAATGGGCAGAGACGTTGGAAGAGTCTATAGGAAAAATTCACTGAAGTTGAACGCAGCCTCTCACAACAATGCCAGCTGGTGCACTGATGCAGATGGGTTCCTAGAACACTCACTCAGTGGAGGAAGCCTGTACAAGGAGCCTGCCCTCCAGAAGACAGTTCGGGTTTTTTTTGGGTCCCCCGTGAATACTGTGTTATTAAGAGTGGCTGTCTTTGAGAGTGGGATTACAGAGTAGTTATACTTTCCATTTTTTTGGTGATATTTCAATTCTTAATTAAAATGTATTTTTAAAATCAGAACAATCAAAATAAATAAAAAGAGAGAGCATTGTTCTGGGTCACATGTTGCAGAGAGATCAAGTAAGATAGGGACTGTAAGGTGTTTACTGGATTTAGCAACAAAGAGAGTCTTGGTGAGCAACTTTGGTTTCAGTAAAATGGTATGATATAAGCCAAATTGCAGTGAAAATGTGAGAGGTGAGGAAGGGAAGAGTGAACTCTAATCATCTTTCCAGTTACTTAGCTATAGGGTAGCAGGATGCTGTGAGACCAGAAGTATTAGGGGGATGTAGGATCCCGTGAGATTTTTTAAATATGGCAAAGCAGCATGTTTAAAAAGGTGAGAGCAGAAACTGGAAAGAAGTTAATGTAAAATAATATTGAATATAAAAAATATATTACTCAACGATAAATAAAGAATGAAATCTTGCCATCTTGCTGAGTGTAGTAAGTCAGACAGAGAAAGACAAATGTCATATGATTTCAAATGACAAAGAACAAATGATAAAGAACAAAGTAAACAACAGAAAGAGACTCATAGATACAGTGATCATTTTGATGGTTGTCAGATGAAAGGGGGATAGGTGGGGTGGGTAGAAAAGGGGAAGAAATTAAGTATAAAATCATAGTCTCAGTGATGTAAAGTACTACATGGGGCATACAGTCACTAATACTCATATTTTAATAACTATGGTGTCAGATAGGTACCAGATTTATTGAGGTGTTGACTTTATAAGTTATATAAATGACTCATCAGTGTGTTGTGCATCTGAAACTAATATTGTATATCAAATGTAATTGAAAAATAAAAAACAATTGTAAAAAGGACTATCATCATATAAGGAGGATCTACATATATCATAGCAAGATTGGTTTCAGTTTTTTATTCATCTTTGAATGACCAGAATGGCTAAGTGGATTACTTAAAACTACCTATAAAATAGTTTTCTCATATGTTAACATGAGGAATTGCATTGTCTATCTCATAAAGTTGTTGTTTGATGCATTGTATATGCTTAAAGATACTGACTGTATTCTTGGAATGGCTTAGATTAGCCTAGTAGCAGGAGAGATTGTAGGTTTGTATAAATTTTTTATGCATGTGTTTACTGAAGTGTATAGCATTAAATACATCATTTTTTAGCATGAACAAAACTTAATTCTAGCTCATGGTTATTTTTGTTATTTGATCAAGGTGGTTTAAAGCGTGGTCCCCAACCTTTTTGGCACTAGGAATCAGTTTTGTGGAAGACAATTTTTCCACAGACGGGGAGGAGTAGGAGGTTGTGGTGGTGGTGGGGGATGGTTTCGGGTGGCAGTGGTGGTGGAGGTGGTGGGTGGTTTCAGGATGATTCAAGTGCATTGCATTTATTGTGCATTTTATTTCTATTATTATTACATTGTAATATATAATGAAATAATTATATAACTCACTTGACATTATAAAATCTGTCACCAGTTACAGCTTAATTGTCACTTGCCACTCATTGATAGAGTTGTAATCTGAGTCTGCAAGCAATTGATTTATTATCATCTCTGTGCAGTCAAACCTCTTTATGTTAATCTGTATTTGCAGCTGCTCCTCAGTGCTAGCATCACCACCTCAGCTCCACCTCAGATCATCAGACATTAGATTCTATTTAAGGAGTACGCAGCCTAGATCCCTGGCATGTGCAGTTCATAATAGGGTTCATGCTCCTTTGAGAATCTAATGCCACTGCTGAACTGACAGGAGGCAAAGCTCAGACCCTAATATGAGTAACGGGGCAGCTATAAATACAGATGAACAGATGAAGCTTCCATTGCTCACCTGCTGCTCACCTCCTGCTGTACGTTCTATTTTCTAACAGGCCATGGAATGGTACTGGTCCATGGCCCGAGGGTTGAGGACCCCTGGTTAAAGGGTCACTATTTATTTCTGCTTGAGAAATAAATGTAACCTAGCAGTGAACTGATTGTATTAACATGAAAAATCTTTCAATATTGGGTAGTAGATGAAATGGCCAGTTAAAATATTTCATTAAATTTTTGAATAAAATTGAACTTATATCGCTCTTAGGGTTTAAAGGCTGAATGAATGCTAATTCATCAAGTTAATTGCATGCTATATCTAGTACAGTTTTAGATATCTCAAATATTTAAAATGATAAAGCTGAATAAACCACATTCACAAGAAATGTGTCAATCAGCTAGCATATTAATATCAGTAATACTCATATGTTTTGAATGGGTTGGAAAAGTATGTGTTTGTGTATGTGTGTGTATGTATGTACATGATAACTTTGTAGTTTAAGGTATTGCCTAGTTGTGGCAGTAGAATTAAGGGAATTTAGTGACAGAGCAATGCCTGTGGGTACCCTTTAATAAAGTTCTTCAACGGTGAGTATAAATACAGATTTGTAACTATTAAATCATAAATTAGAAAAAATCATGATAGAAAAATTAGCAACAAAAGTGGTATTTTTTATATAGATAGATAGGTAGTGAAGAAAATGTGAAATATTTCTCCATATCTGTTGTACAGATCTGTTTACATTTAATATAAAAATCACGAGGTTTTTGTTGATATTCTGGAGACTTTTTTTATACTAGTATTATAAATGGATTAAAAAGATTAAGTACAGTCTATAATAGGCTGTTTTTGAAAGAAGGGGAATTTTCATGTGATATGTTGACAATTTTATTTTCAAATATAATTTCCATCTCAATATGTTAGTTAATTGAATTGCTTAAATAGGTAATGAATTGGTTATGGGCAGGCCCTGTTGGTCTGTGAGATCAGATACTCAGGGTCATGATATGTTTTCATGGACTTGCTGTGTTGTTTACTTTTATGTTGTAGTTAGTTTTAGCTCACTTTCCTTTCAGTGATTTACACTTGTCAGGACTTCTTTGTTTTAGGGCTGAATGTTTGATATCCTGGCTGCATCATTTATTATCCAATGGATCTTGAGTAACTTGTTTAACTTCTCTGAAGTTAAGTAAAAGCATTTTGGGGTTATTGTGAAGATTAAATAAGATAATAAATGTAAATTTTGTCACAATGCCTGGTACATAGTAAAACATAGTAGATGATGGTTGTAGCATCAGCAGTAGTATACCATTGTATACAAGTGTTGCTTTTCTGAAACTTAGTTTTAGAGGTGGGAAGGATCAAAGAAGGATGGAAATCTGTATTGCTGTATGCCTACAGAAGATAAATTATTTAGAGAAATTTATCATATTGACATCCAAGTGAAGGAGACTTGTCAGCACTGTTGCTCTTATTTCCTGTTTTTTCCCTTTCATTATAATTCCTGCTCTTCTGTTTTTTTATTCCTGTTGAAGCCAATGCTCTTTATCTTCCTTCTTCCATCTCTGACAGCTATTAACTTCAGTGATAGACATAGTTTTTAATTATTTCTTCTTTGTGGATATTTATAGACTATGTGTTAAAATTTACACTCCATATTTATTGATAATACTCAAAACATGCAGGAAATTGCAGTTTATACAATAATGTTTATTCCTGTGTTTACAGAGTTGGAACAATATTTTCTTATAACCTATAATACTTAAAAGGTTGAAGATAGATATTACATTTGCACTAACTTTAAATCCTATTGGAACAAGATTGAGTATAAATAAATTTTTTTGATTTTTGCTTTCTACATGTTTATTCAGTTGTATATCAGGGTTGTTTTTTCTTTATGGCCTCAGAATTTCTAATACCTTGAAGAATGCAGAGAAGTAATGATGTTTACATGTACAAGTTAGTGATTTTTTTTTTTTATATTTATGTCAACATGGAAAAATTTGAAATTAGAGCAGACATTTTGGAATGTATTTCTTAGTTTGATACATTGCTGTTTACTTTGAAAGCAAATAGGAAAAGACCTCTGGATTCATTTGGCATTATAAACACTTAGATATCTATTAAAAAGGTATGGTGCTGTGTTAATAGGTATGCTCTGGGGTTTGTAGTCCTCTGTAAGCAGTCAGGGTTATAATTTAAATAATGATCCCTAAAATACAATTTCCTATCATTTACCTACCTTTAATTTTCCCCTAAATTTATGCATTCCTGTAAAGCTAACTGTGAAACTTGAGATGCTTAGAATAGTCTGCTTCAGAGTAAGAGTATAAATAATTTACAAAATATGATGTAGGTGGAAGAGCTTAGCTATCTGTAGAATTATGCATTTATTTATTCTTTCAGCCAACTTCTGTTGTTAAATTTCTAGTATATCCCAGGTACTATGCTTGGTGTTATGAAGAACAAAGTAGTGCCTTCTTTTTGGTCAGAACAGAAAAACAAGCTCTGCTACCTTCTCAGCAGTGCTCCTAACCTGGAATCTTGACCTCACTAATTATCTCTTAATATTTTGCAGCAGCATTGTGTTGCTTTCTCCTTTTTATTTCCTTAGTGTGTGTTTTCCAGATTGGAACATATACCAGGGGGTGCCAAAAAATGTATACACATTTTAAGCGATGTTATCTATGTACTACATAAATACTGATGGTCACCACTTTGAGCACCTCTTTTAACTGCAGAAGTCAAATGTGACTTGTATTCATCTTTTGTTATTGATATATATTGAGTATTACAATCTTAAAAGTTTTTTCCTTTCTTAAAATGTGTATACATTTTTTGACATCGTCTGTATGTATGCATGTCTGTGTGTGTGTCACACACACACACACACACACAGACACGAGGTCCGACAGTTAAGTTTGCAAATTTGCCACTGTGCACTTACATTGGCAGCACTGTACAAACAGCTCAGTAAGGGTTCATAACCTTGGTATATCTGTATCTCACATCTGTGTTTGTGTAGACATGTGGGGATGTCTTCCTGAGTGGCATTCAGTGTTGTTGTTGCTTGTTTTTGTGTGCCATTGCAAGACTATCGGAGCTTGATTTAGAGCAACAGACAGACATTACATTTCTTGTTACACTTGGCAAGAGTGGAAGTGAAATCAGGGACATGTTAGTCCAAGTTTATGGGGATAATGTCAGGAAGACAAGAACAGTGTACAAATAGACATTTTTCTGAGGAGAGAGAAAGTATCATTGATGAAGAGAGATCTTGGTGGCCAGTAACAAGCAAAACTGATGAAAACATTGCAAATATGTGTCAAATTTTGCATCAAAATTGTTGACAGTGAGAAGCATAGCAGACCAAGTAAACATCCATAAAAATACAGGAAACTCTTAACTGAAAATCATGGAATGAGAAAGGTGTGTGTAAAAATGGTCTGAAGGAGCTCACCAATGAACAGAAGCAAGGGGAAGTCAAAGTTTGCCAAGACCATTTGGAGAGGCAAGATGATGTTTGGGCCATGTTATCATGGTGATGGGCATACCAATATGACCCTGAAACAAAGCATCAAAGTGCACAATGGAAGTCAGCCAGTTCTCCATGACCAAAAAAGTTCTGTCACTCCAAATCAAGAGTCAAAACAATGTTGCTAACCTTTTTTAATATCAGAGGGAGTGTTCATTATGAATTTGTACCAACTGGACAAACAGTCAACCAAGTTTACTATTTGGAAGTACTGCAAAGGCTGCATGAAAATGATAGACGAAAATGACCTATGAGTTTTTCCCCAGCAACTCGTGGCTCTTCATCACAACAATGCACCAGCTCACATGGCACTGTCTGTGAGGGAGTTTTTAGCCAGTACACAGATAACTGTATTGCGACACCCTCCCTACTCATCTGATCTGGCCCCCAGTGACTTTTTTCTTTACCCAAAGATGAAGGAAATATTGAAAGGAAGACATTTTGATAACATTCAGGACATCAAGGCTCCTGTGATGACAGCCCTGATGGCCATTCCAGAAAAAGTGTTCCAGAATTGCTTTGAAGGGTAGACTATATGGTGGCATTGGTGCATAGCTTCCCAAGGGGAGTACTTTGAAGGTAATGGTAGTGATATTCAGCAAAGAGATGGGTAGCACTGTTTCTAGGATGAATTTGTGAACTTAATTGTCAGATCTCGTTTAGTCTGGCAGAAGTAACACCAGACCCTGTACATGAATGTTTTGTGTGGGATGGATAGCAATGTGAACATTTCACCTAAAATGTTACTTAAAGTGTGCTTAAGAGTGATATTGTTATGTTACAGAATTTCATGCTTATTATTTTGTAATAAAATGTTTGGTATAGATGACCAGCTCATAAAAAAGGGGTATTATTTGTGGACCCTGTATATTAGAACATATATGTATATCCTATCATGACAAAGAATTCTGCAAAGATAATTTCCCCTCACTTATACATACAGTATGTATTTGTTAAAAAATTTTGTAAAAAATAGAATATAAAAAATATTAAAACCATAAAGTGTATGTCTTACATTATATTTGATTCTGTGGTAATTGCTTTTGGCAGCTTTTGTTGCTGTTTCCTAGAGCAAACTTTGGCACTTGTACTCCAGTGTTCATAGCATTATTCACAATAGCCAAAAGTTTGGAAAAAACCCAGATGTTCATCTGCAGATGAATGGATAAACACCAGATGAGTGGAGACACACATAGACACACAGACACGGGGTGTCAAAAATGTATATGCATTTAAGAGATGTTATCTATGTATTACTTTTTGAAATTGAAATTTGGTAGCAATGTGTAGTATGATGTTTGCTTAAAAGATGGTATTAATCAAATGAATGCTAGCATTACCATGCAATAGGCAAATCAGTCAAAGAAAATTGCAAAAGCCTAAGACCATTTTGAAATAGTATTTCAAATTCGAGAATGTTGTTTGAGTTTCCCCCTTGTTTTTGACTTAACACCTCTTAACTTCTACCTATGGGGGACCTTAAAGGATGTGGTGTACCGTAGAAAAACAGCTACACTGGCCATACTTCAGGAAGAAATTGAAATGGCATGTGCAGCTATACAAGTAGACACTTTGGTCAGCGTTGCTCAAGTGGTAGTTTGCCATAATCAGAAGTGTCTGGATGCTGATGGTAACCTTTTTGAGCGCCTCTTGTGGTTGCAGAAGTCAAATGTGACTTGTATTCATCTTTGGTTATCAGTATATATTGAGTATTACAATTTTAATACAGCTTTTTTCTTTCTTAAAATGTGTATACATTTTTTGGCACCCTCTGTATAAATCTTCCAACTTTAAATATATCAAGTTTTTCATGAAGTCAACTTTTTAACACCTTGAAGCATGAGAGAAGTATATACGCGTATATAATGGAATGTTTTTAAGCTGTAAAAATGGTTGAAGTTCTGATACGTGCTACATTGAGAATGATACTTAAAAACATTATGCTGAATGAAACAAGCCAGGTTCAAAAGGACAAATATTGTATGTATGATTCTACTTATAAATCTAGAATAGGTAAATTAATTGAGTCAGAAGTAGATAGATTACTTGAGGCTGGGAGAAGGAAGAATGGATACAGAGATTTTGCTTTGGGTGATACAAAGATTTTGGAAATAGTTGTGATCATTGTACATCTAATGAATTGCACATTTAAAAATGATTACAGTGGCAGAATTACATTTTATGTGTATATTTTACCAAATTATTAAAGTCTGTTTGGAACCTTTAAGGGTTTGTGGCTAGTTTAGTTTTACTTCTAAGTGAGGCTAAGATCTCTTATACATTTATGCTTCCACTGTTCATGATACATCATTTTTGAAAATAAAAGGTCAGCTTGATTGAGTAGTGAGTTTATGGATAATTAATTTTTCTTATTGATTTTCTTTTGTCTTTTTTGTGCCATAAATATGAATCACTTAAGAAAAAATCTATAAATAAGAATTCTTTTAAAAACAAACTCAGCATATACCTACTTTCTTTAGCCTACTTTCTAGTACATTCTTTCTCTTATTTTTTATTTTTTCTTGATCTTCTTTCACCTTTTTGTATATATGTATTTCATTCCTTAATTATACACATTCCTTAATTATACACATTTTATATAATCATATTGGAGATACTAATTATAAAAACAAGGGGCTGTCCCCATCCCCCAATTCACTACTGTAACATAACCTTGGTTTTAATTTTGATTCATTTATTCTGTTCTCTTGTCTGTATCTTTGTTTTAATTAGAATATGTATATAATTTGAGCTCTTGGATTTTGTTGCGTTAGCATTCTGTATGTGGTCTGCCTATTGTCTTTCTAACCATCTTTTTAAAATGTCACAATTTCCAGTTCCTGGTCCAGTATGGAAGTGTCCATGTTGTCCTAACAACAATAACAAGCTGTACAAACTGAAAAATCAACAGTTCTTCTTAGACCTGTCAGAGAAATGAGGTCAGAGTTGGAGAGACAGACAAGTAGACATAGAGAATCACAACTTACTAGAGAGAAACCCACAAGTTTAAACTGTGGGAACCAGTGGTAGGGAAGGGAAACCTGAAGTATAACTGACAAATTGCTGGAGGTTCAGTGTGGACAAATCTGACATATAAAACTCCAGGGGAACTCCGTCATTGGGGCCTCCTTCCCTTCTGTGAATTTTACCTCCAGGAATTCCACCAGTTCTCATAGTGAGTATCAGAGAAAAATCTCCTCACACTTTCTTCTCGGGGAGGGAAAAAGGAACTCTTTGAAATATTAAGAATATTCTGTTCTTAACAAGACCTGCCCTTAGGAGAAACTGTTTAACCAGTGCCTCATCTGCTGGGGTTTTATCAAAGCCTAACTGACTTGCAGGAAGGAAAATAACCAATTCCAGTCCATTGTAGCCATCCTGTCCCACAGAAGGGAGTAAGGAGAGGGGTGGTGGGGAGGACTGAGAAGTACATGTGACATTCACAGTCCAGAGATGCAGCCTTACTAAAAAGATTGAGATAATACTTACAGGACTATAAAATGCTTCCCTTACCTCCCACACCTTCCCACCACTGCTGTGTGGTGTGGTCCTGAGTTTCCGGGAAAAGTTTGTTTGACAAGTGGAAAGAAGACTAGAAATACTAAAAAAGATAGAGTGCATGATTTCTGTGAGTCTGGCATAAGAGTGTATGATATTGAGGTTCTGTCTTGTTACTACAGGTATAGGAAAATGCAGGAATTAGGGTCAGAAAAGGGAGTTATATCAAAAGGCCGGAGTTAAATGTTTGTCCATTAAGTTTTGATTTTTTTTTTATTGTAAACTTCAGAGTTACAACATTTGTCTCCATGTAGCATGACAATGTCATAAATAGGGAGTTTAAAGAAAAAATGAAGTTGAACTGTTTCTAGGGAATAGTTGAGTGCATTAGGTCACATTTATGTAACATCTTTTGTTTTCAACAATACACTTAGGTACAGATGAAGAGTTTGTAGTGGGAATACAATGGGATCATTGTTGTTGGGAAAAGTAGTAGTAGGTGAGTGATGGTAAATCCAGCAGATAGGTTTCTAGTGTTTGCTAAGGACTGAGAAAATTGAACACAAACATTTTCTATCTATTTCTATATACCAAAGATATTAAAAATGAAGAAAAACAAATTTCATGATTAAAGCCAGTTGAACCCACTTAAGTAATTAAAGTTTGAAGGCACAAATAAAATCAAGAACACAGCTAAAATAGCTAGTATGGTAAATTTCAGTCCAAATATTTCATGAACATAGGCTAACATGGAATAATTAGAGTAGGCAATCCAAAACACAGGGAAGCTCACTGAGTGGTTGTAGGAGTATTAAAAGCATTAATGTTCCCAAGGACATAACTACTATAGCAATTATGGAATTGACATAAGTGTTGTATGCAGCAGGGGTTGCGTTTACTGGCCTGGTCCTGAATCTTTGGAAAGCTGTCTGCTCTAGATAGTGTCTGCTTTAGATAGTGTCTGCTTCTCATCCAGATTGTTGTTGGTTTAGGATTGATCTGGATATTTTTAATTTGAAATCTCTGAGAGCCTAGGATGTTCAGTTGGATAAATCAGGTGTAGGTGAGGGTCCCTTTTTAAAATGAGAAACCTGAATCCAAGAGTCAATACCTTTGCGTTTATCAGCGCAAGGGGTAGTCAATAATACCTTCTATGGCACTTTCCAACAAGATTGGAGGGCATCCTGGTGAAGGTGACATTTCCTGTAGACAAAAATCTCCACGTTGGAGATTATGATGTTGAATATCCCATCTCCTGGGAGCCTGCTGTGAGAAGATTGCTCTACAAGCTTTGATTTTCAGGGGCTGTTAAAAGTTCTTTACTGTATGTGAGTTCCTTGGTGGTGTAGTGGCTAGGTTTCGATGCTCTCAACGCTGGGTCCTGGGTTCGATTCTCAGCCAGGGAACTACCAAAAAAAAAAAAAAGTTTCTTTACAGTAGGTTGAAAGATCTTTTAATAAGGCAGGTTTGTCTGGTAAGGATTTCAAAAGGAGACAATTGATATTTGTAAAAGGGAGTAGGTCTTAGGTTAAGCAATGCAAAGGGAAGGGCTTTAGCAGGCCAAGACAGATTGAAAGATTCAACAAGTTTTGCCACTTCAGTTTTAATCACCCTGTTCATTCATTCTGCAAGGCCCGAGGACTGGCAATGAAAATTTTGTAATATCGGCCAAATCTCACATTTCTGTTTTAGAATTTGTCTAGTGAAGTAGGTTTCCTGGTTACTATGGAGGTCAGTAGGGATTCCCCAAGTTGTAAAAATCATTTAAGAAGTACTTCAGTGAGTGCTTCTTAGTGGTTTTACCCTTCAACATGGGAATGTTTCTACCCAGTGAGAATGCATAGAAATCATCATTATTGCATATTTATATCCTTGAGAAAGGGGCAATTGGATAAAATCCATTTGCCAAACCTCAAAATTTAGCATACCAAATAAGCCTAATTAGTTTTATTTCCCTTCCACCCCTACCTTTTAAAGAGGGAGAGTCCCTTTGAAATGTTTCAGGGATCCTTCTGAAAAATACCAAAGTTATTTTCAGATTAAAAAAAGACTAATTTTTGAATTTTGGGAAGTTTATAAACATACCAAAAGTCTTAAGACATTTGGTTGAATAAGATTATGGGTTACTATGAAAGAACACTTAGTTACCCGTTTTATCGTTGCAGACAAATACAGAAAGTTAATGGTGGGAAGCAAAATTTAGCTTTTTTTTTAGATGTGACACAAAGAGATAGTTTATTGAAGAGAAAGTACACTCCAAAGAGGTAGGAGCGGGCTCGAGCAAGGAGAGTGGCTCAAGAGCTAGCTTTTTTAATATTAAGATTTGGTTTACCTAAGCTGTCAAAGACCTGATAATGTAGGACACAGGAAGTAATTTTAATAAAATATAAAAACTTCACTTTCCCTTTACAATCTTTTATTAAGAACATAACAGTGGTAAAGAAAAATGTCACTTTTTTCCAAGTTAAATAAAAATTTTAATGCAAACATTCTACAGGGCATCTTTCCCATTGCTCCCAAGATTTCCTCTCTTTGCTGCTGCTGTAGGCATAGGTGGCTTCACTCCATTCTGTCTTCTCTTGACCATGATAGAATTCCAGAATTTCTGGCTGTTTTCATTCTTTCCCTTTTATAGTTCTTTTCATTCCTACATCTGGTAGAAGCATCAGATTTCAACAAGCAAGGATTTATGTCATGATTTCTAGCTTCCGTGCTACCAGCGGCACCCTAACAGTCTTATGGAGAGAGGCAGGGAAAGCGAATGGAGAAGCCGGAGAGATACAAGTTTGAGACCTCGTTGCCTTTCGCCATGCTTTCTGTTCAGCAGTGGACGGCAGGCACAGGTAACACAACACACCTTGCTTTGACCTTTGACAGTGCCTAGTGGGGTAGAGGGCGAGGAAAACAAAGGAAACCCTGGCTACCGTTTTGCCAGTGCCTGGACTATCTCCAGCTGCAAATACCAATTTTGTCCTTTTAACAGAGAGAACACCAAATTCCAATTTTCTATCGGTGTACTTTTTAAAAAAACATTTTTATTAAAAATATAGCTACCATGTTATATATTAGTTTCAAGTGTATACCATAGCTATTCAATTATTTATATACCTAAAGAAGGGATCACCGTAAGTCCAACAACCATCTGACACTATACCACACTTTCAAAATATTATTGACTGTATTTCCTATACTGTATATCACATCCCATGACTTACTTGTTTTATACCTGGAAATTTGAACCTTTTATCCCACTTTACCTTTTCTGCCCTTTAAAAAATTTTCAATTACAATTGACATTCAATATTATTTTATATTAATTTCAGGAGTTACAGCATAGTGGTTAGATATTTATATAAGAAGTGATCCCCCTGACTAGTCACCCACCTGACACTATATATAGTTATTACCATATTATTCCCTATGCTTTACTTTACATCCCATAACTATTTTGTAACTACCAATTTGTATTTCTTAATCCATTCACCCTTTTCACTCTGCCCCACCCCCCCTCCCATCTATCACCTCAAAAGATCTAGTACCCGTCTGACAACATACATAGTTATTGTTACAGTATCGTTGACTATCTTCCTTATGCTATGCCCTACATACCCATAACTACTTTGCAACAACCAATTTGTACTTCTTAATCTCTTCCCGTTTTTTCACCCACCCTCCCAGTCCCCCTTCTGTCTGGCAACCATCAAAATGTTTTCTGTATCTATGATTATGTTTCTGTTTTGTTTGTTGGTTTATGTTGTTCTTTACACCCCACATATAAGTGAAGCCATAATGACATTTGTCTTTTTCTGTCTGACTTACTCTACTCAGCACAATACCCTGCAGGTCCATCCATGCTGCTGCAGGTGGCAAGAACCCCTTCCCCTCCATGGCTGAGCAATATTCCACTGTATATATATATACCATCTACTCTTTATCCATTCATCCATGGATGGACACCCAGGTTGACTCCATATCTGAGCCATTGTAAACAATGCTGCAGTGAACACATGGATGCACATGTCTTCTTGAAGTAGCTTTTTGGGTTTCTTTGGATAAAGATTACTGGATTTTTCTTTATTGTTACAGCTTTTGTTTTAAAGTCTATTTTTCTCTAGTGTAAGTATTCTGCCCCACCTTTTTTTTGTTTGTTTTTTGTTTTCATTTTCATGAAATACATTTTTCCATCTTTTTACTTTCAGTCTATGTGTGTCTTTCAATCTGAAGTAATTCTCTTGTATGCAGCATATGTAAGGGTTTTGTTTTCTTTTTCTTTTTCTTTTTTTTTTTTTTTTTTTTTTTTTTTTTTTTTTTTTTTTAGCCTGAATGTGGATTACATAAGCAATCCACATTCACTATAGAAAAATGTACAATAAAGGTCAAAAAAGAGGAGTTCAGTAGAGTGGTTACGAGCCCAGCCAGCTTTGGAGGAAAACAAATGTATGTAAAAGATTTACACCCCCTTACACCTAAAGAGAGTAAAACTACCAAAGCCTCGTTAATCAGGGCTCTTGAGCAATTTGGCTGCTTGAGCCCACTCCTACCTCTTAGGAGATAATTTCCCCTTGCCATTCGGGTTCCCCTGAGTCTCTGTCCGTCTGTCTGTCTCTCTCTCTTGGGTGGGGTTTGTTTTCTTATCCAGTCAGCTCTCCTATGTCTTTTGATTGGAGCATTTAATCTACTTACATGTAAAGTAATTGTTGATAGAAATGTAGCTATTGCCATTTTATTATTCATTTTTTTAAATCTTGTTTGTTTGTTTGTTTTAAAGAAGTCCCTTTAAGATGCCCTGTGATACTAGTTTGATGGTGATGAACTTCTTTAGCTTTTTCTTGTCTAAGAAGCTCTTTATCTGTCCTTTGATTTTTAAATAATAGCCTTACTGGGTAGAGTACCCTTGGTACTCTAGCTTTTCATCATGTTGAATGTTTTGTGCTAATCCATTCTGGCATGCAGGGTTTCTGTTGAGAAATTAGCTGACAATTTTATGGGAGCTCCCTTATAAGCTACCAGTTGCCTTTCCCTTGCTGCTTTTAGAATTCTCTCTTTGTCTTTAACCTTTGCCTTTTTACTTATGATGTGTCTTGGTGTGGATCTGTTTGGGTTCATCTTGTTTGGGATTCTCTACACTTCCTGGACTTACATGTCTATTTCCTTCATCAAGTTAGAAAAGTTTTCAGTCATCATTCTTCAGATAGGTTCTCCATCCCTTGTTTTCTCTCTTCTCCTTCTGGTACCCCTGTGATATGAATATTGTTATGCTTGATGTTGCCCCAGAGGTCTCTTAAATTATGCCTTTTTTTTTTTTAATTTCTTTTTTCTTGCTCTTCCGATTGGGTGTTTTCTGCTACGTTTTCTTCTGAATCACTGATTTGATCCTCTAGATCTTGTTCATCCACTGTGCTGGTGATTCTTTCCTGTGCTTTCTTTATATCAGTTTTCTATTCTTCACTTCTGACTGGTTCTTTTTTGTGGTTTCTGTGTCTTTTTTTATGCTTGCTATCTCTTTGTTGAAGTTCTCACTAAGTTCCTGGAGTATTCATGTAACTGTTGTTTTAAGCTCTGTCTGATAGGTTGTTTACCTCCATTTTGTTTAGTTCTTCTTCTGGAGTTTTCTCTTGTTCTTTCATTTGGAATATATTTGTTTCCTCATTTTAGCTGCCTCTTTGTGTTTGTTTCTATGTATTAGTAGAACTGCTACATCTCCCTGTCTTGGCTGGGTGGCCTTATGTAGTAGGTGTCCTCTGAGACCCTGGCACAGTCTCCCTGGTTACCTCCTCCAGGTGTTACAGGAGTGTCCCTTGTATGTATTGTGTTTGCCCTTTTGTTACAGTTGTGCCTTGATTGCTATTGGCTTGTAATTGGGTGGGATTGGCCTTCATGCTGACTGGCTGTGGGGTTTAGCCATATCCATAGCTTATGGGCATGTGGAGCTTATCCCACTGAATGGGATTTGCCCAGTGGGCTTTGGTGCTTGTTGAGACAGCCCTTTGTGTGTGCCACTTGTGGGGCTAATTGGGTAGTGCTCTGCTGTGGTCTGAAGCCAACCTCCAAGTATGTTGATTCTGGAGCCTCTTGGGAGGGGCTCCAGTGCAGGCCCTGGCCACCCACTGCCTGTGACCACCCGCTGACTACCTGGTAGGAGCTACAAAGTGTTGTGCAGTTGTTTGCTACCTATGCCAAGCCTTGGAGGCATACGAGAGAGGCCATGCTGTGAATTGAGGATAGCTATTACCAGTACCAGACCTGGGATAGCTCCGCAAAAATCCCTGACACCCTGAGACCTGCTGCCACCTGCCAGCTTCCTTAACCCATTTCCTATTTAGAAAAAAAACCTTCAACTTGCTACCATGTTCATTTAATTTTACATAAACACACTCTTTCAAGTTGAAGCAAATCTGACTAGTTTTCAATGTGAAAATAAAATGTAAAAACTACTCATGGAGTTATTTCTAAATAGAACTTGTCCCTAATCCTAATGTAACAGAAATGAATATGCTGGTCAGTATTTAATAATTTTTTCATGCATAGGAATGCTACACTTTCTAGGATTTGAAATTTGTGTGTTATCTCAGGGTAAATGCTGCAGCTGCAAGTGGAATGGAGTAAGGTCCAGCCACTAATGAAGACTTGTGTACACAGGTTGGATGAGGCAGGGTCTCAGAGAGGCACAGGAGTGGGAAGAATTGTGTTCACCACCTTAATGTAGATTCTAATTTGGTGTCAATGCTGAGCCTGGAGCTACTCAGCAAAAGTCTTAGAGCACACTGAGACCAGTCGTGGCCTTGCCTGGCACTCATGGACTATTGTCGTTTTCCAAGAAAGAGTGCAATGTGGGCAAGCTGGCTGCTCACCAAGGAAGTGCCTTGGGCTTTGGGCGAGTTGGATAGGGCAGTGTCCTAGTGAAGCTCAACAGACCAGTTCAGATTTGGATTTGGCCATGCGCGTGGGAGTGAGGGTGCAACACAGGAAAGATGGTACCCACCTGTGGACTACCCAGGAGGAGGACCTTTCACAGGGAAAATGTCAACTGTCCTCCAGCCCTCAAAGCCACACACCTCAGTCTGCTCCCGTAAGCCCCCAATGCCCTGAGTCACTGTCCCTCTGCCAGAGCCCAGAGTGAGTGCTCGCAAGTGACTGAGTCTGCGTGGGCACTTTAAGAGGGCGTCTGGGTTTCCTGGAGCTTTCTGTCCCAACAGGATGGTATGGTTGGAGTCCCCACTGTTTTTCACAGCTAGATGTGGGGCTTCTCTTTTCAGCACCAGTGCTCTGAACTGGGGAGCCTGCTGTGGAGCTTGGGTCCTTCACTGCTCCAAGGGGAACCTTTGTGGCTGAGATACTCCTTATTCTCAACTGCCATGTGGCGGTTTGGAGCCAGCCTGTTTTGCGTCTCGGCCTCTCCTACCAGTCTTGGCGTGGCTCCTTCTTTGTGTCCTTAGTTATAAAACTTCTGTTCAACTAGAATTCAGCTGCGTCTCCTGGTTCATTGTTCTAAAATTTAGGTGTAACTTTAATGGGTTCACAGAAGGAAGTAGGCAGCAGTGTTTATCTACTTTGTCATCTTGTATTTCTCCCTTTTATGACCTTGATTGGAGTTTTTGTTTGGGGCTTTTTTTTCCCCCTGCAGGTTTCCTTTTTTCCACTGAAATCCCACACCAATGTTTGGATTTATAATGTGGCCTAGATCAATTTGTGGTTTTCTTTTTTTTTAGCTTCCCTTGAGAGAATAAGTAATAATGGAGAGAACTGTTTAACAAGGTTCTGGTTTCTTTTGTAACACAATAGCTTAACTTGCCAGCTTTTATGTCATACCTTTGTACTGTCATCTCAGTAGATGGTATCCTTATGGGCAATATTGGTAACTGTAGAGAAATGATACCTTGGTCTCTTGTTTGTAAGCCCTTCTCCCTTTGGTCCTAGGTTAGACCCTGTCCAGCCATGCAGGGGTATTGGTTTATGAGTGTTGCAGCAGTGGGCATAGTGAATCAGTTACCCAGTGGACATAAAAGACATGCCAAGTAAAGTAACTTTAAATAATTGGCTTGGATGGCTAGTAGTTAGGAAGTGACTTTTACAGATAACCAAGGTTGAAAGGGTTTGTTTTATTTTTTAAACTATTTGCTGTAGATGATGAAAAGGTAGGGTTTGCCCTCTTCATGTCTACTTCCAAATAGTTGTATTAAAAAAAAGGTATTTGTTCCCCACTCCCCTTCCCTGTCCCCCATTAAAACAAACAGGGATTTCTGTGCTGCTTCTCAATATATATAAAATGTGTACTAAACTATCTTCTGTGAAAGTGATTTGTAATCTGTAGACTTAATGTCTGGGTGCTGTCTTGAGATGTGAATCCCATCCTTCAGGTTGTTGGATTTTTGTTTTGTCCAAATAAATCTGGTCTTTAAAGTTCAAAGAGAAAATAATAAAGACATATGGATTAATAGTAAATGGATGGAGAAAGACATAAAAGATATACCATTGCTATCATGAATTAAAAGAAAGCTGAAGTAGCTCTATTAATATCAGACAGAAGATTTCAAACCAAAGAATATTTTCAGGGATAAAGAGGAGAATCACATAATGATAAAGGGTCAGTTCTCTAAGAAGACATAATAATCTTGAATATGTATGCATTTAAAGCAGAACATCAAGATACATGAAGCAAAAACTGAGAGAACTGCAAGGAGAAATAGATTAATCCCTCTATCAGAAATGGACAGATCCAGCAGACCGTGAGGGTATAATGGAACTTAACACCACCATCTATCAATTGGATAGAATGAGCACCTATAGACTACTTCATCCAGCAGCAGCAGAGTACACATTCTTCTCAAGTTCACTTGAGAACATTTACCAAGATAGACCATATTCTGGATCATACAACCAATTCCTTTAAAGACACAATCTGCTAAAACTCAAACAAGAATAGACAATCCGAATAGGTCTGTATTTGTTAAAGAAATTGAGTCAGTAATTAATAACCTTTCAGAACACAAAGCACCAGGCCCAGATGGATTCACTAGTGAATTACACCAAACATTTAAGGAAGAAATTCTACCAGTTCTCTACAATCTCTTTCTGAAGATAGAAGCAGAGGGGATATTTCTAACTCATTCTGTAGGCCTGCATTACCCTAATGCCAAAACCAAAGACATTATAGAAAAATAAAGCATACAGACTTAAGTCTGCCTTAAACATAGATAGAAAATTCTCAACAAAATATTAATATTAGCAAATTGAATCAAACAGTATGTAAAAAATGACATTCCATGATCAAATGGGATTCATATCAGGTATGAAAAGCTCGCTTAACTTTTGAAAACCAGTTAATGTAGTCAATTACATCAGTAAGTTAAAGAAGAAAAATCATATGATCATATCAATAGAGGCAAAAACTGCATTTGACAAGATCCAGCACTCATTCATGATAAAAACTCTCAGCAAACTAGAATAGAGGGGAACTTTTTCAGGCTGATAAAAGTATACAAAAATGTGTAGTTAATATACTTAACAGGGAAAAACTTGAAGTTTTCCCACTAAGATTAGGAACAAGGCAAGGATATTCCCTATCACCACTGCTTTTCAATATCATACTGGAAGTCCTAGTTAATGCAATAACATAAGAAAAGGAAATAAAAAAATATACAGATTGGGAAGGAACAAATAAACATTGTCCTTATTAACAGGTGGCTTGATTTGTCTATGTAGAAAATATGAAAGATAAAAAGACCCTTCTGGAACTAATAAGTGGGATTACAGGGGGAAAAGGTTAATACACAAATTCAATTGATTTCCTGCATACCAGCAATGAACAGGTGGGATTTGAAATTAAAGACAATACCATATATAGTAACACCTCAAAAATGAAATACTTAGATTTAAATCCAACAGAGTATATATGAGGTCTGTATGAGGAAAATTATAAAACTGGTGAATGAAATCAAAGAACTATTAAATAAATGGAGAGAGATTCCATTTATGAGTGTCATAAATAGTAACAATATTGTAAAACCATCACTTCTTCCCAACTAATCTATAGATTTAATGCAATCCCAATAAAAATTTCAGCAAATTATTTTGTGGATACCAACAAACTGATTCTGAAGTTAAATCGAGAGGCAAAAGACTCAGAATAGCCAACACAGTATTGAAGTAGAAGGAGAAAGTTGGAAGTCTGACATTACTTGACTTTAAGATGTAGTCTGAAGCTACAGTAATCAAGACAGTATAATGCATATTGGTGAAAGCGTAGACATATCAATGGAACAAAATAGAGAACCCAGAAATAGACCCACATAAATGTAGTCAACTAACTGATTTTTGACAAAGAATCAAAGAATCATAGTGGAGAAATGATTGTCTTTTCAACAAATGGTGCTGGAACAACTAACTAGTCATCCATATCCAAAAAATAATTGTGAAGACCTTACACCCTTCACAAAAATTAATTCAAAATGGATCACAGACCTAAATATAAAATGTAGAAGTATAGAACTCCTCCAAAGTCACCTAGATTTTCTACGATAACTTTTTAGATGCAACTAAACATATTCTTACCATATAGTCCAGAAGTCATGTTCCTTAGTGTTTACTCAAAAGAGTTGAAAAATTATGTGCACACAGAAACCTGTACATGGATGTTTATAATAGCTTTATTCATAATTGCTAAAACTTGGAATCAACCAAGATAGTTAAATGGATAAATTGTGATATGTCAAGATGATAGAATATTAGCACATTAGTTTTAGTGCTGTAGACAAATGAGCTAGCAAGCCATGACAAAACATGGAGGAAACTTAAATGCTTATTACTAAGTGAAAGAAGCCAGTGTAAAAAATGAGTTTACACACAGTGTGATTCCACCTAATGACATTCTGGAAAAGGCAAAACTATGGAGACAGTAAAACAATCAGTGGTTCCCAAGAGTGTGGGTAGGGGAGGGATGAAGAGGCAGAACATAGAGGATTTTTAGGGCAATGGAACTACTGCATATAATAATATAATGATGAATACTTGTCATTGTACGTTTTTCCATAGCCTTTACAGCATGAAGAGTGAACTCTAATGTAAACTATTGGCTTTGGGTGATAATGGTGTGCCAATAGGTTCACTAGTTTTAGCAAATATTCTATCTGATTGGAGTTATTGATCATGGAGGCTATGTATGCGTGAGTGCAAGGAGTATATGGGAAATCCCTGTTCCTTCTGCTCAATTTTGTTGTGAACCTAAAACTTTCTAAAAAGCAAAGCCTATTTAATGCAAAAGTGAAACATCCACAAAAATTACAGTTAGAAGATAATGAAACATTTGTAAGTATAAAAGTCTCTCAAGTAGAAAAGGAAAGTTTTCTCCCTCTGCCTTTATTTTTCTTGCTAAATTCTCAGTGTCTTGAGGTAGTTGTTAATAGTTTTATGTATAGCCTATTGAAAAGTGAAAATATACTGCACATTTTATTCTACACTAATAACTTTTCTTCTGTCATATTGGGGAATTATAGTCTTTTTAATGACTGCTTTGCATTCTGTTGTATGGTGGTACCATAATTTACTCATTGTTTGATTGATGGGCATTGTGGTTATCATGAATTTTTTTCCTATTACAAGTAACCCTGTGATTAATTTTAGTACATATATCCATGCTTATTTGGGTAAATAATTTTTTTGGACAGATTCCTGAGTTAGCCTATGCACATGTGAAATTTTTATACATACTTCCAAATAGTCCTTCAAAACAACTATAATTTCGTATTTGAAACTACTCATTTACTTCATTTACTTTATGCAAAGTATCAATTTTTTATAAATGATATGTATCAATTTTTTATAACAAGTATTTCAGACTCAAAAGGTAAAAAAAGAAAAATATAATAAATACCTGTGTTCCCATCATTCACCATAAGAAACAAAACATTACTATAATCATAGTGCTGTAAGCCCTTCTCTTCCAAACATAACATTATTACACTTACGAATGTGTATGTATGGATAAACAATGTAACATAAAACCATAATATGTTACATAAGGTAATTAGCCTCTAACATAGTTCCCAAAGGTCCCTATTTCCCAATATTTACACTTCTGCCTCCCTTCAGTAGGGCTGACTTTGCAACCAATAGGATACTGCAGAAATCGGAGAGTGTGACTTAAAATGCTAGGTCATATAAGATATTACATCTTCTGTTTTGTTTAGTTGTTCTCTGGGCGGCCAGTGCCACCTTGTGATGATACTCAACACTCTTATCAAAAGGTCCTCATGGTGATGACTGAAGCCTTCTGTTAATGCCATGTGAAGGAGCCATCTTGAAGCAGATCTTTCAGCTCTGATCAAACTTTCATGTGACAGTGACACTGATCAAGAGCTTGTGTGCAACATTTTTAAGATCCTGAGCCAGAGTCACCCAGTTAAAAGTGTGTTTTAATTCCTGACTCCTAGAAACTGTGAGATAATAAACATTTGATATATTAAGTTACTAGATTTGAGAGAATAGATGAAAGGTAGATAAATAGGTAAATATGCGAGCCTTGGTTGTGTATTATTCATGCTGTGCTTGTGAATTATTTCCAAGGGAGACCAGGACAGCAAATACCTGGTACTTTTCAGACTTAGCAGATGGGGAAATCCCAAAACACTAATGGGGATTCAGATCTTGGGTGGCCAGGAAGAATGACAGTATCAGTGCCTACATTGTAAAGTGTGTATAATGCTAAATCCTTAAACCCTCTTCCCCCCAATTTTTTGGAGTGTTATCCTACTCTCGCTTGAATGTGTAAAAATAAAAAGGGATTAATGAATGGAGGAATTAAGATAATTGATTAAAGTTATTACACAATTAGATATTTTGAAGGATGGGAAATACTAACAGTTAGGTCAATGATGGAATGACAAAAATGGGAATGATGGAGTGGGAGGAAAATAGAGCAGCTACAATCTTTTGTAACTGTGACCAAAGCTATTTCACAGTATTTTTGAACCCTTTACTTCTCTCAGAGGATGCAGATTAGTTATCCCTCTTAGGTGTTACCATATTATTTTTTGTATACTTTTCTGTGGCAGTTGTCACATTGTATTATAATTGTTTCCATGTTTATCCATCTCCTCACTCTTTTAGTGGTGCTACTTGAGAACAGGACAAGACAGGAACCATATGTCTTATCTTTCCACTCGGTGCCTACCTAGCCTTATTCCTATGCTTTGTATTTGTTCAGTGAACTTGATAAGGCTTTGGGGGAGGTAAAGAACGTAGAAGGAATATTAAATTTCTGGAGCTGAGATGACCAGAGTTTTGAGTTACCCTGTTTATTCTGAAGAATAATATAGTAAGCTTCTGAAATACTAATGCTACTTGGTTGTTAGAGTTTGGCACTGATTTTGAAGTCATAGAATTTGGCTTTTACTTTGCTGTTGTTTTCTGGGACTTGGGTTGCAGAAAATGTTTTTGTAAATTTTAATTTCAAACTCCTTCTGGGAATATTAACTGAAGCTAAATATTTTCTTCTAATTTTTCAAAATATAAAAGAATTATAAAAGACCTAAAGACCTTTCAATTGAGGATTTTGCTGGTATACAAGAATGTTGTAGGAGGCAGTGCTTAGCTACATCCTAATGGATTATTTTTATTCATAGATTATAGAGAGACAATATGTTACTGCAGAGAGCAGTATACCTAATTTTAGAATTTTGGGTTTCAGTCTCACTTTTGGTATTGATTAGCATGACACTTTCTGAATCTGTTTTCTCATTTAAAAATTCTTGATTCATTTCCATGAACTCTAGCACCCCCTGCCAAATAATAAAATACTAGTTTCTCCGGTCTCAGTAAATGGCACCAATGGTTGTTCAAGTCAGGATAGATTGCACTCTTGATTCTTCTTTCTCCTTCATTCTCTACATGTATTTGATCAGAAAGTCATTTTGTTTCCACCTCTACAATGTTATCATGCATGCATCTATTTTCTTTGTCTCTGCTGCTCCCGTAGTAGCCTTAACCTTGGCTTATTTATTTATAGATCTCCTAGATTGCCATAACAGTCTCCTACCTAGTCTCCCTTATTCTGCTCTTGCTCTGCTATAATCTGTTGTTTATATAGAAGAGTGCTCTTTTTATAAAATAGAAAAGATCATATTATTTTTCATATGTTTAAAACCCCAAGTGACGTCTAATTTTATTCCAAATAGATTCCAAATTTCTTCCTTATAAAACTTACAATAATGTTTGGGCCTCTTTTCTGGTTTTATCTTTTTGTACTTTACCTTAAACTACTATGTGTTAGTCATAATGGTCTTCTTTTAATTATTCTAACCTTTGCTATTAGGTATGGAGGCCACAAGCAACATGTGACTTCTGAGCACTTTGATCTATGGCTAGTTGACTAGTCTGAATTGAGATGTGCTGTAAGTATAAAATATACACTGAATTTCAGACTTAGTATTAAAGAATATAAAATATTTTATTAAATATCATTTGAAATAATATTTTGGATATGTTGGGTTAAATAAAATATATAATTTAACTTGCTTTTGCTTTTTAAGGTATAGCTGCTAGAAAATTTAAAAATTAATAATGTGGTTTGCGTTTGGGGATAACTTTATATTTTCTATTGGATAGCCCTTTTCTAATCCATCAAGTTTTTAAATTTTCAGGGTCTTTATATATGTTGTTTTGTTAGCTCTTTGCACAGTTGGCTGCTTCTTGCTCATTTTCTAGGATCTTAACTTGAATGTTGCACCTTAAAGGCAGCCCTTAACTACCCTGTGAAATTAAGTTCTTCTTTGTTGCCCTCATGTCAAATATCCTTCCCTGCATTTGTTTGTTATACTTGTCTGACTTCTTAACTAGATCTATGAGGGGGAAGAACATAGATAGTTTATGATATATAATATACCTATTATATGTGTGTATATATAGCACAGAGTAAAGTGCTTTTTCAGTGGGTTCTAAATAAACACTTGCCAAATCAATAATACTGAAATACCTTCTTCTTAGGTCTGTTGTGACGATCAAGTATGTGAAAATATTTTATAAACCATAAAGGGCTGTACCAATGTTATTTAGATGTAATGAAACTGAAGAATTTGGTCATGTGCCCTCTGGGGAATTAAAATCCAATTGAATGGAGCATAGTCTGTGAATTTAGCCTGTATTTTAGCGTGTTCTTCAAACTTTGCATCAGGGACTTTGACACAGTGATAACATATATTGTGTAATCTAGAGCTTTTGGTGGTTTTCATATTTATAAATAAGTTTTAAAAAGCATTACCCATATTTATTTCCTCCAGTAGTTTTCTGTTTTCCTTGCTTATTAAAGAATGTTTATTATAAATTTAACCTTAAAAGTTGGAATTTTATATTAATAATGTTTCACATTTGCTAAATAGTTTTCAGATCTCTTCCAAATTGACTAGCTCCATTAATATTGTAAAAGGTGACATATAGCCCATTATAAAAAGAGAAAAAATAAAGCAGATCAGATGAATGATTTGCCCAAAGCACAAAATTATTTTATAGAAGAAACAAGATAGAACCTAGCTCTTTCAACTACTGTTCCTTGTAACAGAGGACAGTTAACACTAATTCCATCTGGTTTGCAAAATACAAGAACTTGTAATGAAATGGAAACTTTTTTCCTTTTCCCTAACCTCCCTTGCGCTTTGATACATATATCAAGTTGTTCTCTTTATCTATGGGTCTGTTTCTATTTTGTTTATTCATTTTTTTATTTTTAGATTCCATATCTAAGAGAAATTATACAGTATTTTTTTTCTCTGTCTTATTTCACTTAGCATAATACCCTCTAGGTCTATCAGTGTCACAAGATTTTATTCTTTTTTATTGCTGAATAATATTCCATTGTATATACATATCCTACATCTTTATCTGCTCATCTATTGGTGAGCCATAAATGTTGCTCCCATATCTTGGCTATTACTAGTAACATTGCAGGGAACATGGGGGTGTGTACAAGGTCTAACAGTTAAGTTCATGAACTCATCCTAGAAAATGTGCTACATACAGTATCTCATTGCTGAATATGACTATCACCACCTTCAAGTACCCTCCTTGGGAAGCTGTGCACTGATGACAGGGCCTAGTCAACCCTTCAAAGCAATTTTGGAACTTTTACTGGAATGGCCATCAGAGCTGTGGTCATATTACCCTTCATGCCCTGAATGTCATCAAAATGTCTTCCTTTCAGTATTTCCTTTATTTTTAGATAAAGAAAAAAGTGATTGGAGGCCAGATCAGATGAGTAGGGAGGTGTTCCAATACAGCTAAAAACTCTTACAGACAGTGCCATGTGAGCTGGTGCATTGTTGTGATTCAAGAGCCATGAGTTATTATCAAAAAGTTTCAGGCCGTTTTCATCAAACTTTTTCATGTAGCCTTTTCAGGACTTCCAAAGAGTAAACTTGATCGACTGTTTTTCCAGTTGGTACAAATTCATAATAAACACTCCCTCTGATAGCAAAAAAGGTTAGCAACATTGTTTTAACTCTTGATTTGGACTGAAGGGACATTTTTAGTCGTGGAGCATTGGCTGACTTCTATTGTTCACTTTGATGCTTTGTGTCAGGGTTATATTGGTACACCCATATTTCATCACCTGTGATAGATAACATGGCCCAAACCATCATCTTGCCTCTCCAAAAAGTCTTGGCAAACTTCTAGTCTTCTTTGCTTTTGTTTATTGGTGAACTCCTTCAGAACCATTTTTGCACACACCTTTCTCATGCCAAAATTTTCAATTAAGATTTTCCTGTTTCGGTATCGATGTTTACTTGGTCTGCTATGCTTCTCACAGTCAGCTGATGGTTTTCATGCACAGTTTGAGAAATTTTTGCAATGTTTTTGTCAGTTCTGCTCATTACTGGCTGCCCTGACCTCTCTTCATCAGTGACCCTTTCTCTCCTCTTAGAAAAATGTTTACTCGAGCTGTATACCGCCTTTTCCTTCATGGCATTATCCCCTAAACTTGGACTAACATGTCCTTGATTTCACTTCCACTTTTGCCAGGTTTAACAAGAAATTTAATGTTTCTTTATTGCTCTAGTTCAAGCTCTAACATTCTCATGATGGCACACAAAAACATGCAATAACAATAATGAATGCCACTCAGCAGGACATTGCCACAAGTCAATATGAACATAACTGTGAGACAGATATACTAAGGTTATGAAACCTTACTGAGTTGTTTGTACAGTGCTGCCAACATAAGTGGATGGTGGCAAGTTTGCAAACTTAGTTTTCAGACCTGGTATATCGTTCTAATTAGTGTTTTTATTTCTTCAGATAAATATCCAAAAGTAGAATTGCTGGATGCTATTGGTATTTTAATAGGAATTGCATTGAATCTATATGTTGCTTTAGGTAGTAAGGATATTTAACAATATTAATCCTTCCAGTCCATGAACAAGGTATATCCTTCCATTTAATTGTAGCTTCTTCAGTTTCTTTCTTCAATATCATATGGTCTTTCACTGTTTTGGTTAAATTTATTTGTAGGTATTTTATTTGCAATTGTAATTGGGATTGTTTTCTTAAGTTTGACTGCTGATTGTTTGTTATTGGTGTATAGAAATGTATATCGATTCTGTATCCTGCAGCTTTACTCAATCTATTTATTAGTTCTAGTAGTTTTTTTGGTGGAGTCTTTAGGGTTTTCTATATATGTATTATGTCATGGGCAAATAATGAGAGTTTTACTTCTTCCTTCCCAACTTGGATGCTATTTATTTCTTTTTCATCTGATTGCTCAGGCTAGGTCTTCCAATACTGTGTCAAATGGAAGTGGTGATAGTGGCTATCTTTGTATTGTATTTGTCTTAGAGGAAAAGCTTTGAGCTTTTAACCATAGAATATGGTATTAACTATGGGTTTGTGATACATAGCCTTTAATATGTTGAGATATGTTCCTTCTTTGCCCACTTTGTTGAGAGTTTTTAATCATAAAAGGATGTTGAATTATGTCAAATGCTTTTTCTACATTTGAGATGAGGATCATACGGTTGGTTGATTTATGGATGTTGAACAATCCTTGCATTCCTGGGATTCATCTATAAATCAGTGTTTAAGAAGGATAGGTATTAATTCTCCTTTAAACGTCTGGTAGGATTCACCTGTGAAGCCATCTAGTTCTGGACTTTATTTGTTGGGAGTTTCTTGGTTACTGCTGTAGTTTCATTGCTAGTAACTGATGTGCTTAGATTTTGCATTCTTTCCTGGTTCATTCTTGGAAGGTTACATACTTGTAGAAATATATACATTTCTTCAAGATTGTCAAATCTGTTGGCATAAGTTGTTCATAGTATTCTTTAATGATTATTTATATTTCTGTGGTATCGGTTGTATAACAACTTTCATTTATGATTTTGTTTATTTGTGATTTTTTTCTTAATGAATTTGATTAAAGGTTTGTTAATTTTGTTTACATTCTCAAAGAACCAGCTCTTAGTTTTATTAATCTTTTGTATTTTTTTAAATTTCTGTTTTATTTATTTCTGCTCTGATCTTAACTGTTTCCTTTCTTCTCTTTACTTTTGGTTTTGTTGTTCTTTTTCTAGTTCTCATAAGTGTAGAGTTATATTAATGGGATTTTTCTTGTTTGTTGAGGTAGACCTGTATAGGTATGAACATGCCTCTTAGAACTGTGGCGTCCCATAAGTTTTGGATAGTTGTGTTTTCATTTTTATTGGCTTCTCAGTAGTGTTTTATTTCCTGTTTGATTTTCTCTGTGATCCTTTGGTTGTTGAGTAGCATGTTTAATTTCCACATATTTGTATTTTTTCCAGTTTTCTTCTTATAGTGGATTTCTGGCTTCATGCCATTGTGGTCAGAAAAGATGCTTAATATGATTTCAGTCTTCTTGAATTATTGAGGCTTGTTTTGTTGTAGCTTAGTATGTGATGTGTCCTGCAGAATGCTCCATGTGTACTTGAAAAAAAAAATGTATATTCTGCAGTGTTTGGATGAAATGTTCTATACATGTCTGTTAAATTGATCTGGTCTAATGTGACACTCAAATAATTCCATTATTTCCTTATTAATTTTCTGTCTGGATCATCTGTCCATTAATGTGAGTAGGGTATTAAGTCCCATATTATGTATTTGGATTTCCCACTTTATGTCCATTAGTAATAGATTTTTCTATTTAGGTGTTCCTGTGTTGGGTACATAGATATTTATAGTTGTTATATCCTCTTTTTGGATTGGCCCTTTTGTAATTATGTAATACCTTCTTTGTCTTTTACGTTCTTTTTTGTTTTAAAGTCTGTTTTGTATCATATGAGTACTGCTACCCCAACTTTATTTTCATTTTTATTTGCTGGAATACCTTTTTTTATCTTTTCACTTACAGTCTGTATGTGTCTTTCTGTTTGAAATTTTTCTCATAAACAGTATACAGATAGGTCATGCTTTTTAATCTATTCAGCCACCCTGTGTCTTTTTATTGGAGCATTTAATCCATTTACATTTAAATGAATTATTGATAAGTACTTAAGTATTGATATTTTGTTATTTGGTTTTTGGTTGTTTTTATGGCTCTCCTCTCTTCTTTTTTTTTTCTTTTTCTTGATCTCTTCCCTGTGGTTTGCTTGTTTTCTTTAGTGTTTTATTTGGATTCCTTTCTCTTTATTTATTTATTAAACTTATTGGGGTGACACTGGTTAGTAAAATTACATAGGTTCCAGGTGTACAATTCTATAATACACCATCTGTGGGTTGCATTGTGTGCTTACCACCTAGAGTCACTTCTCCTTCTGTCACCATACATTTGATGTTTCTTCCCTCCTCCCTCGCCTCCTCCCCCCTTGCCTTCTGGTAACCACTGAACTATTGACTGTGTTCATGAGTTTTTGTTTCTTTGTTGCTTTCAGTTTCATATCCCACATATGAGTGAAGTAAGGTTTTTGGTTTTGGTTGCCATGAGGCTTACATCGTGCTGTATCTGTAGCAGTATATTTTAAGCTGATGGCATTTAATTTCAACTATATTCTATAAGGACTACATTTTTACTTTCCCTCTACCCTTTATGTTATTGATGTCATGTTTTAGATCATTTTGTGGTGTGTATTTCCTAACTCCTTATTGCAGTTTGAGTTCAATACTTTTTTCTTTTGTACTGTGTAGTGGCTTTCCTTTTGAACTTAGTAGTGGCTTTCTGAATTTTTTAT
Organism: Lyroderma lyra; assembly: GCA_004026885.1. Lineage (NCBI taxonomy): Eukaryota > Metazoa > Chordata > Mammalia > Chiroptera > Megadermatidae > Lyroderma > Lyroderma lyra. The sequence continues at coordinate 121,597 of PVJL010001955.1, read as the reverse complement.
TTGCTGTATGTATTAAACATTTGGCTCTATCTGTGAAATATTTTTCTTTCTCATATTTTCTTACTTCTGGTTATGTTCTTTCCTCTTCTGCCTAAAGAAGACCCTTTATCTTTTCATGAAAAGGTGGGTTAATGTGATGAAATCCTTTAGTTTTTACTTGTTTGGGAAACTCTTTATGTCTCCTTCATTCTGAATGACAACTTTGCTGGTAAATTATTCTAGGTTGTAAGATTCTTTTACCACATTGAAGATGTGCTTCCATTCCCTTCTGGCCTGTAAAGTTGCTAATTTGTTGTTTTCCTCCTTGTTTCCTTCAAGATGTCTCTCTGACTTTTTCATTTTAATTATAATTATAATGTCTTGGTGTGGGTCTCTTTGTGTTCATCTTGTTTGGAACTCTGTGCTTCCTGGACCTGGATGTCTGTTTCCTTTACCAAGTTAGGAAAGTTTTTAGCCATTAAAGTTTTCTTTAAATGAAATGACTGTTTCTTTCTTTTCTTTCAGGGATGTTTATAATGTGAATGTTTGAGCTCTTGATGTTATCCCAGAGGTTTCTAAACCTCCCCTCATTTTTAAAGATTCCTTTTTTCTTTTTGCTGTTCTTGTTGGTTGATTTCTACTAGTCTTCTAGGTTGGCGATTCTTTCTTTGGTATTAATTAATCGCTGTTGATTTCTTCTAATGTGTTTTTCAGTTTAGTTATATTCTTTAGTCTGCTTGGCTCTTTATTAAACTTTCTAACTTTTTGTTGAAATTCTAAGTTACTCTGTTTCACTTTCAAGTTTGGTGCACATCCTTATGACCGTTTATTTGAATTCCTTATCAGGCTAATTACTTACCTCCATTTTCTTAGGGATTTATCCTGGTGATTTTTCTTGTTTCTTTATTTGAAAGAGATTCTTTTGTCTTTTCATTTTGTTTGGTTTGTTTCTTTGTTTGTTTATATGAATTACACAAAATAACTATCCTTCCCAGTCTTGAAAATGTGGTCTTATGTAGAAATGACCTTTTGTGTAGGCTGTGTGCCAGGTTGTTTTGGCAGGCCAGTAGGAGCCAAGTGTGTGCCTGAGGTATCCCGAGCACTGGCCTTCTGAACTGAGTGGCTCCAGGTAGCGAGGCCAGGTGCATGTAATAATGCCCTTTTCTTGCTCCCTTTGTTCGCGGCCAAAATGGGCTTGGAAGATGTGTCTGGGAAGGTGCTGCAGTGACCTAGCGTTTAAGATCGAGTACCTGGGTAGAGCTCCCACCCACCCTGTGGAGGTGGAGGGAGATGTAGACAATGTTGCTCAGTGGCCCTTCCCACCCTGGAGAATTCCTGCAATGCTTAGAGAGCTTCTATGGCTCCCCAGCCTTCTCTATACAATTTCTGCCTTGTTGCACAGAATGTGATCTTGTGTAGAAGTGACCTCTATGTAGGCTTTATGTGCTAGGTAGTTTTGGGAAACCTGCAGTGGGGTAGGTGTTTACAACCCCGGGCATCTTACCAGGCTAGAGTAGCTCCCAACAGGGAGACTGAAACGGCTTCCAGCAGGGAGGCCAGTTGTTTGCAGTGACACTTCTCTGGCCTGGAGAGTTACTGCAGCTCTCAGAGGGCTCCCATGGTTTCCTAACCTTCTCTCTTTGGTTTTTTTCTCTTGTTTGTTCATTCAGCCTTCAGTCATTTTGCAGGAGTAATTGCTCTCTCTGTATATATTTGTTTGAGTTTACTCATGGGAGGATGTGAGTTCAGCATCCTCTTGCATAGCCAACATCTTGGACCTCTCAGGAGTTATTTTCTATAGCTCTTAATTTTTTTTGTAGAGGTAGTTAGGTTATTCATTTAAAATAGTATCAGACTTCAGAAATAACAGGTGCTGAAATACTTGTAAAGGAACCTTTAGTTTTGACTGTATCTTTTTCTTGGCCATTCCTTAATGTGCTGAGGTTATCAGACTACAGCTCAATATTCTAGTCAGTGTTCAAGTGTATTTCTTGATTCAGTTAAAAATGGAATTCTTTAATAAATTACCTGTCTAGGAAGGATGCTTGTCAAAAAGATAAGTTTGATTTGATTTTTTTTTCTTTAGTAGTTTCACAGCTCCATATTTGTATATAAGAAAATAAAGGTTGGCTAACATACTTTTTAACATATTGATTATAAGCCCACCAATAGCAGCAAAGGTCTGGAGGAGGATGGTAATTCTTACTTTATAAACTTTGGTCAAAGATGGGGAAAGAACAAAAGCAAGATTGCAAATATAATTTTGATATATGAGGGCTGTCTGGGAAGTATCCAGTCATGTAATATGAAAAATAGAGGCATTTATGGCTGAATTTTTTTCAGACAGCTTTTGTATGTAATTACTTTGAACCTCTGAAAAAACTTAGGTGATAGGTTGGGAGCATATCATGAGCCTTTTAGATAGCAGCAGCAGCAGCAGCAGCAGCAGCAGAGTGGTAGAGGCAGTAGAGGTGGTGGTAAAGTAGTAACAGCATCAAACATTTGAGTATCTAATATGCCAGGGTGTGTTCTAAGAGTCATATAAGCATCTAATTTTCATGAAAACTGTAGGAGATTGATATGTTTATTAACCCACTTTTTTCAGAGGAGAGGTTGAAACATCAAGTGGTTAAGTAAATTGTCCAAGGTCACACAGCTAGTAAGTGGTAGGGTAAAAAGAAAAGTTGACCAAAGATGGATTTGTGGAAGACATAGAAAGAATCCAACAGAAAAGATTCCTGACAAGTAAAGGGAAAACCTTCAGAATGTGTCATAAAAGCTATGGGAAGAGAGTAAGAGAAGAAAAAGGAAAAGGGTTGTTAGTATGAAAATAGTTGCATTTATTGAGTACTAAGCGTATGCTGAGTGCTTTGTGTACATTTTGTTTTTTTATCCCTATTCTATAAGTTAGAAGCTGAGATTTAATATCAGTAGTAAGTAGAGGAGCTGGGGTTGAACCTAGGTCTCCTAATTTCAAAGCCCAGGTGCTTTGCAACAATATCAATTGAGGTTATGTGAGATGAGGACTTGTGGAAAATGGTGATTGGGAAGGAACTAAAATTAGAAAGTCAGCTCAAGAAGTATTAATATAGTAGCCGAATAATACTTGTTTAAGAAAGATATTGTCAAAGAAATAAATCAGGAAAACGTCCCAGAACTGAAGGACATGAGTTTCTAAATTAATAAGGTCCAACAAAGAGCTAAGCAGAATGGATTAAAAAGAAAAAAATTTGTGTCGAGGTGTTTTATTGCAAACTTTCACAACTAAGGGAAGAAGTTCCCAGAGGTGAAGGGAGAAAGGGCTAATTAATACAATTAGCTTAGTTTCTGACGCTTCAACAAGAATCCTGGGAGGTAAAAGACAACTGAAGGCAAAATTATTTCTCCTTTAGTTTGTAATGCAGTCAAAATTTCAGGTGTGACAGTAGAATAAAGATATTTTCACATATGCAGTGCCACAAATTTACCTCTCATGCAACCCCTTTCATGAAGCTATTAGAGGAGGTCCCTGCTAAAATGAAAGAATATACCAAGGAAAAGGAAGACTTGGGGTTAGGACACAAATTATTCAGTTCAGGAGAGAGATAGAAGAGATAACTGGATCACCCTAAAGGGAGATCCAGGTACAGAGAATAAGCAGTCTAGAATGCAAAAAGTCAGGAGGTTCCAGAATGTACATGTTCAAAAATATAAAATTGATAGCACACACAATAAATGTGTTTGAGAAGATTTATAAAATTGAGTGACTTGGGGAACATTTGGGCATGAGTTAATAAGCACATATAGAGTTAAACAAACAAAATTAAAACATTTATTAATGCAAGGGAATGTAAAAAGTTGAGCCAAGAAAGTAAAAGTAATCACAGCGCACTTCATAGAACAGATGTTAACTAAAGATGCATAATTGTGTTAATGTATACACTGAGTCTTGATTCAACCAAAAGCATGTTTTAATTATTATATATAGGGTTGATGTAAGAAGTATATGTGTGTGTATGTTGTGGTAGGCAAGGGGTGGCTGGTGTGGGTGTTGGGGAAAGAGAATTAAATTGTCTTTTTTCATTGTGGGAGGTCAGTAGATAAAATATTTAATACTTTCTTTCTGGTCATAGGCCTCATACAACTGATAAAAATTTGCAACAAAGGCAGAAAGAGGTGATGAAATACACATTAGGTAAAGGAAAGCAGGTATTATTTATTGGGTTTGTAGATGATTTGAACCTTCAAAAACTATTTGTAAAATTTGTTTATACGTATGTGCATAAAGTTTTCAAAGGGATTTGTGACCCCTAAAATGCTCAGACTTCTGCCTTAGCAGGAGAATGTAGATTGGCATGAACCTGGTGATGCTCACAAGATGTGGTTGTTTTGGTATTGGTTCTTGATTCATTTTTTTCTTCATGTGTTACTTCATTATCATATATGAAAAATGACTTTGGCTAAGAAACTAAATATTTTGTTTTTGGTCATTTGTCAAAATAAATCTTGAGAGTATTGCTTTGTATCTTTGTATTGCTTTTTGAGTTAATGCTTTCAGCTCTTGTAGTTCACTAATTTTCTCTTTATGGGTGGCTGATAACCATTTAATCCCCTGTCTCTCCATCCTTCCCTCTCCGTATGTATTTTTTTTTTTTGTATTTCATTTATGGCATTTTTTTATTCCAGAAGTTCCATACTTTAAAAATGTATGTGATCTTTGTCAGTCTCCTATTCCTTGCTCGCTTAAAAAAATTCTCTTTTATTGCTTTAAACATTTTAGAAGCACTTACTTTATAGTATTTGATAATTCCACTAGTCAGAGTGCTTGTGGGTCTAATTCTGTATTTGTTTTATCTGTCATTTTTTGAATTTTGTTTACTTATGTGCATTACAGTTTTGAATTGTGAGCTCATTTCCATCTGTGTCAACTTTATGGCTTGATTGCGCATTTTAAGTGAAGGGGCATCAAGAACGGTTTGGTGAAACTGAATTAGTATGGATATTTGGAAATCTGAGATTTTGAGCTCAATTTTAGCAGGATGTTGATTGTGTATGGTAAGTTGGGATTTACATGTTAGTGGCCATTTGAATGCTTGGCAAACTATTTATGAATACTTTCATGTGTGATGAATAAAGAGGGAGTTTTCCCCTAGTTGTCTGAAGTCAGCATGATTTGGCTAATTAAAATTAATATTCATTATACTTATTAGTTATTATTCTTCTGCTTGCTTTATATATAGAACTTACTTTTATTTTATACCACTGATATTTATTATCTGTTTTGATACTGGGGATATAGAGATTTTCAAGAAGTCAAGTAGTAGATGAAACCAAGAAAAGCCTTATTGAGAATCCAAGAACGTTCAGCCTTCATTGTTGTTCTCATTATGCAATGGTTGCCTTCTAAAAAGTTAAAAATTGTAGAGTGTATTGACAAGTGAAAGGGATACCTTGTTCTGAGGTAAGAGACAAAGATGTCTTGAAGTGAATAGAGAAGTACATGATAAATTTAATTTTAGGTCATTTCTGCTTCATTAAGGGGAGGCTGTTTGATTGGGACTGTCCAAAGAACTGCATGGTGAGGAAAGTTGGAGAAAACTTGAAGACAGGAATACTAGAGACTTTCTTGATTAGAAATGAGGAAAGTTGTCAAGCATTGCCTACATTGTAATCTGCTCTTTGTTATTTCATGGAGAAATTTGATCTGGTCTAAAATTTTAAGACAGCTTTCTTTGACACAACTTACGTACTATACAGTTTACCCATTTAAAGTATATAATTCAGTGGTTTTTCATGTATTCACAGATATGTGCAGCCATCATTGTCAGTTAGCCGTCATTGTCAGTGCTGGAATGTTTTCATCACCTCAGAAAGAAACCTATCGCTTCCTGCCCCTCCATCCTTCCTAGCCCTAAGCAATCACTGATAACCTTTTTCTATCTGTTGATAATACCTATTCTGGACATTTTGTATAAATGGAATATAATCATATGTCGGTATTTTGTGACTGGCTTCTTTCACTTAGCATGTTTTCAGAATTAATCTATGCTATAGAATGTATCAGCACTTCATTCCATTTTAGAGCTGTGACTAAATTTTTAAAAATGCAAATTTAGTTATAAACTGTTTATGATATTGAAGTAAGCTCTTGGATATCTATTGAAATGTTTTTACTTTTAGTCACTTGTCTTAGTGAAAATATAAATATTTACAATAAAGTCTTCAACTTAATGATATCCTTCCTGTATTACTCATAAAACAAGATTACTATTTCAAGAAAATAAAAAGAAAAAAAGAAAATAGCCTTCTTATTAAATAGGAGGCTTCTTTAAATATTTTATTTCTTGGCATTACTTTAGCATAGTAATCAAAATGCCATTTTAAGAGCAGTGGAAAAGTTATGACATGATTTAAATATATTTGACTCTGAGCCACAAATCAATGACAAATTTTGCTGGCTTAATTAGATGCTCTCTTAGGTCTCCAGAGCATTAATGTAGTTTTCTGGTTCTAATACTTGCTTATATTTTCCTAGTATAAGTCTTTGTACCTACTCATAGCACACTAAAGGTATATAAAACATTTTTTCTCAACTATGTGAGTCCTTCATCTTCTCAAAAAAAAAAAAATGAAGTTCAGTGTGTTGTCTTTATTAATATTCTGTGCTTTTAATTTCCTGGCTTTATTTTAAGCACTGTTAAATATTTTAATTTGTGAGATATGATACTGTTCTATTTACTACAGCTGTGTAGCAAACCACCATAAAACTTAGTGACTTAAAACAATCATTTTAGCATGTCTATGGATTCTGTGGTGCAAGAATATGGACAGACTCTCATTATGAGGATGGTTTACCTCTGCTTCATTATACCTGTGAAGCTGAGAAGCTGGGAAGACTCAGAGGCTGGCATTGACTCTTTATCTAGGGCCTGGAATCATTTGATGGTGTATTCATAGTCGTGTCTGGTGTTTGATGCTGGGACCTCAGTTGGGCTTCAGGCCAGAATACCTACACTTGGCCTCTCCATGTGGTTTCTTTGGGGGCTGGTTTAGGCTGCTTAATAGCGTGGTGGCTGAGTTCCAAGAATGAGCGTTGGTAGTCACTTTTGATGTGCACTGTTAGTTGAGACAGTCAGAAAGCTCTGCCCAGGTTCAAGAAGAGGGTACATAGACTCCACCACTCAATGGAAGGATGAGGTATATAGGCAATGTGGCCTAGTATGGGTTGAATTGTGCCCCCCCCCAAAATGTATGCTGAAGCCCTAACCCACAGTACCTCAGAATGTGGCCTTATTTGGAAATAGGATTGTTGCAAATGTTAATTAGAGGAGTAGACACAGAAATCTGAGGGTTGTGCCATGTGACAGTGGAGGCAGAGAGATGTGCTTGAAGTGCTGCAGCTACAAATGATAAGGATTTGCTGGCAAACCACCAAAAGCTAGGAAGAGATAGGGAAGGATTCTTCCTACAGATTTTAGAAGGAGTATGATCTTGCTGATCTCTTGAATTTGGACTTCTACCCTCCAGAACTGTGAGACAATAAATTTCTATTGTTTTACACAGCTGACATTTTTGTTTTGTTTTGATCAGTATGCCATGCAATGTGTTGAACATGCTGTAATACTTTACATGCCTTTTTTTTTTTTTTTTTTTAATGTGAGTAGTTCCCTGGCTGGGAATCGAACGCAGGTCGCAGTGTTGACAGCGCCAAAGCCTTAGCTACTACACCACCAGGGAACTCCCTAAATTTCTATTGTTTTAAATCACTTAATATGTGGTAACTTTGTTACAGAAGCCCCAGGAAGCTAATATAGGCTATCTTTGGAAAATACAGCCTGCTACAGATGTGTTGTAAAAATTATTCTGTAGCTTTTTTCCCCTCCATTTGTATCTGGTAATGATATCTACTTATTTTGCTCATCTATACTTTTTTATAGCCAACAGAAACTTACAAGGAGAGGCTGTTTTAATAGCCACCAGTCTAGTTTATATGTTAACAGTTTTTGGTGAATGAGTACAAAACATTAAAAATTACTAGTGTATATAGCTGCAGAAGAAAGTTGCAATAGGAATTACATTCACTGAAATGTGCTGTTTAACAAGCAAAATTAATCAAAAGTTATTTAAAAATATTAAATGAGTACCTACTATTTATTTAGCTTTGTTCTTAAATCATCAAGATTTATGCAAAGTAAAGAGTAGTATCTTTGATCTGTTATACTATTTTTAAGTGACAGTATGAATATATGAAACAATGTATTTCTTAAGGAACTAAGGTAGTACATCTGAATTGTCAGTGGTTTAATATTGTAAGGATGACCCATATATCATGGAGTTGTAGAGGTTAAATTAGGTAATAACACCAAGTATCTGAGTGTGATGTGAGTGCTCAGTAAATATTAACTGTTATTACCTTTGTTAATGAATGTAAGAATATTTAATATAGATGAAAATTACCATAGAAATGGAGAGAAAAATGAGATAGAACATGCAGTTACAAACATCTTAAAGAATGAGTACTGTTTGGAAACAGCATTTCTCAGAGTATGTTTTGAAGATAATGGTGAAAAACAGATTTTGGCCATTCAGGTTTGGAAAGTACATTCCTCTACCTTCTATCCTTGACAGTGTACAATAATATAGTTACATCTCTTAGAAGTCCTACAATAAAAAAATTCACTTAATGTAAGACTTAAGATTTCCGTAATATGGTTCATTACATAGTTTGGAAAAACTCTTCTTAACATAAAACATTTTGAAAAGCAAATATTCTTTTAAATGCAAAGTAGTATTTCCCAAAAAGTAAGTGAAATGTCCCTGAGCCCAAAACAGCCAGAAACTAATTCATACAGCACACAGGTGGGGTTGCTGTATGACTTACTTAATTTTTGGACTTTTTTGAATAATTGAAAAAAGCTAGAGTAGCTATGTTAATTTCAGACAAAGCCAACTTGAAAAGAAGGAAATCTTTTAGGCGTTATGTAATGACAAATGGGTCAATTCTCCAAGAAGATATAATAGTTGGTAAGGTAAAAACTGATAGAACTTCAAGGAGAAAATGCCAAATTACCATTATATCTGGAGACATTAGCACTTCTTTTTCTGAAATTTATAGATACAGATGTTAGAAAACCAGTAAGGATATAGCTGCTGAGCAGTACCATCAATCAGCTGGGTTTAATTGACATTTTTATGATTTTTTATCAAGGAACAGCAGAACACACATTCTTCTCGGGCTCACATGCAACACTTACCAAGATGGACTACATTCTGGGACATAAAACATACCTCAATCACCTAGTGCTCTCAGATCACAATGAAATTAAGTTAGAAGTAAAAGAGAGATATTTGGAAAATCTTAAAATATTTGGATGTTAAACAACACATCTCTAAATAACACATACATCAAAAAAAGTCTCAAGAAATTTAAAGTATTTTGAACTAAAGGAAGATGAAAAGGAGCAAAGCAGTGCTTAGAGGCTAATTTATAGTACTGAATAAATATTAGGAAGGAAGATATAAAAATCAGTAATCTAAGCTTCCACCTTAGGGAACTAGAGAAAAAGGACTTTAAGCACATAGAGAAAAGGAATAAAATTTAGTGTATAAATAAATAAAATTGAAAACAGGAGGGCAATAGAGAAAATCAACGAAAGCCAAAGCTGAGTCTTTGAAAAGATTAATAAAATAGATAAGGCTCAAGCCAGGGTAACGAAGTCCCAAAGAGAGAAGACAGAAATTGCTAATACATTTTGACCCTTGAACAATGCAGGGGGTAGGGGTGCTGACCTGCTGTGCAGTTGAGAATACATGTATAATTTTTGATTCCTTAAAAACTTAACAGTCCCTTGGTATCTGCAGGGGATTGATTCCAGGACACCACGAATACCAAAATGTGTGGGTGCCCAAGTCCCTTATATAAAATAACATGAAACAAATGCATACAGTTGGCCCTCCACATCTGAGGATTAAAAATACTGTTTTTGATTCTCAGTTGGTTGAATCTGTGGATGCAAAACCTGGGGATACACAGGGCTGACTGCATATTTATTGAAAACAATCCACATTTAAGTGGACCTCTGCAGTTCAAACTTGTTGTTCAAGGGTCAACTGTATAAGGATTGAAAGAGATAATTTTTTAAAAAACTTTAATTGGGGTAAAATATATACGAGGACTGTTCGGAAAGAATCCAGCCATAAATGCCTCTATTTTTCGTACATGGCTGGTTATTGTTCAGACAACCCTCATTATAACATAAAATGTACTGTTTTTAAGTGTACAGTTCAGTAGCATTAAGTATATTCATATTGTTGAGCTACTGTCATCACTATCCATCTCCAGAGTACCCAGTAAACTCCCCATTCCCCACTTCCCCGAAACCCCCGCCCTACTTTCTGTTTCTATGAATTGGACTACGCTGTGTGCCTCCTATAAATGGAATCATGCAGTATTTGTCATTTTGTGATTGGCTTATTTCATTCAACATGTCTTTAGGTTTCATTCATGTTGCAGCATATGTCAGAATTTCCTTGCTTTTAAAGGCTGAATAACATTCTGTTGTTATGTATATATATTTTGTTTATCCACTCATCCCTTGATGAACTTGGGTTGTTTCCACCATTTGGCTATTATGAATAATGCTGCTATGAACATGGGTGTACAGATATGTCTTAGAGGCCCTGTTTTCAGTACTTTTGGGTATATACCCTGAAATGGAATCAGTGGATCCTATGTAATTATGGTTGTTTTTTGTTTGTTTGTTTTTTGTTTTTTGAGGCAGCATCATACTGTTTTCTACTGCAGCTGCACCATTTTACAGTCCTATTATCAATGATAACACTTATTTTCTCTTTTTTTTAAATAGACATTCTAATGGGTGTGAAGTTGGTTTGCATTTCCCTAATTACTAATGCTGAGCATCTTTTCCTATGCTTATTGTGTTTATTAGCATTTGCATATCTTTGGAGAAATGTTCGTTCAGGTCCTTTCCAATTTTTTAATTTGGTGGTTGGAGTTATTGATTTTAGTTCTTTATGTATTCTGGATATAATCTTTTATTAGATACGATTTCCAAATATTTTCTACCATTCTGTGGGTTGCCTTTTCACTCTGTTAATAGTGTCCTTTGATGCACAAGTTTTAATTTTGATGAAGTCCAGTTTATCTAAGTTTTTCTTTTTTGTCTGTGCTTTTAGTATAATATTTAAGGAATCATTGCCAAATTATTGTCATGAAGCTTTCCCCTGTGTTTTCTTCTAAGAGTTTTATTTTTTAGCTCTTATGCTTAGGTCTTTGATCCATTTTGAGTTAAGAGCTAAGTCTTTTAAATGATCTTAATATTGGATTTCTGATTTCTAAAATAAAGACATTACCTGCCCTACAGAATTGTGAGCATTAAGTGAGATAATATTAAGTAATATGAAAAATACTAAAAAAACAGCTAAATTGTTCAGTCAGCCTTGATATTATAAAACAAGCTAACCCAACAATAACAAAAAATAGCCATAATAGCTTAGTTACCCGAATTATGCCGTTTTTTTCTTTAAAAATCAAAAGCAGTTTAATTTGAAGTGTCTTATTTGAAGTCATTTTTGGAAAGTAATGTTTGTTGTATAGTAAAATTTTGGCCCATTTCCTAGAAACTCGCCTTCGGGAATCAACCTGAATCAAGAAATCTCAAAGCTAAATGTGATAGTGGTGGGAATGGGAATATTTTGCAGCCCCTAATTCTTTATCTCTTAGATGCTCCTCAGTCTGCTGTAGTCTGGTTTCTGCTTTTTTCATGGTGAAACGGACTCAGTGAGGTTATTAGTGCCCACATTCATTGCCAACTTTTGGTCTTGCTCACTCTTGGTAGTGATTAAGAGGAAAGAATCTCAAACTAGACTATGTTACTCTTAGCAGCTTTCTGACCTTATATAAAGTTGTGTAACTTCTCTGTGTCATTGTTTGTTCACTTTTGAAATGAAGAAAACAGTGACACTTTAGATTTTGGATCAAAAATTGGAATCTTTAAAAGTAGTTCTTTTGGGAGTTAAGAGCATCCTTGTAAGTTCTAATAAAATGTAAAGTAATAAAGACACCATAATTATTTCTTATAGGAGGTCTTATTCAAATATTGTAATATCTAAGGCTTTTACTAAACTTTGTATTTGTTTTATTTATTAATTATTAACACTTTACCTTTTTAAGGCAGTTTATGCTCAAAACAAAATTGATTGGAAGGAAGATACAGAGATTTTTCCATATACCCACTCCCCGCACACATGCATACGCAACCCCATTATCAGCATTCTCCACCACAGTGGTACATGTGTTAACAATTGATGCACCTCCATTGACACATCATAATCACCCCAAATCTGTAGTTTACATTACCATTCACTCTTATATTGTACAATCTGTGAGTTTGGATAAGTGTATAATGACACATATTCATCATTGTAGTATCATACATAGTGTTTTTTTCATAGTATTTTCACTACCCTAAAAATTCTCTGTGCTCTGCCTGTTCATCCCTCCCTCCCCTCTGCCAGCCCCCTGATCTTTTTACTGTTTCCATAGTTTTGCCTTTTCCAGAATGTTATATATTTGAAATCATACATTAGGTCTTTTTTCATATTGACTAAGCCATTTTCAAATTGAGAAATAATTTACATACCATGAAATTACTCCATTGTGCCATACAGTTCAATGGCACTTTTTATATTCACAGGGTTGTTTAAGCATCACCACAATCCAATCCCAGAACGTTTTCATCACTCCAAAAAGAAACCTGTATCCACTAGCAGTCATTCCTTAATCCTCCCTTTCCCCAACTTCCTGAAGCCACTAATCTACTTTCTAGAAAGTCTCTAGATTTCCCTGTTCCGGACATTTTCCATAAATGGAATTATACCATATGTGGCTTTTATGTCTAATCATTAAGCCTCTTTGATATTTTTAACCTTTTCAAAGTATGTTCATGTTTCACAATAAATGCATAACATCTCTATGAGGTAGATAGGAACTTTGTGACATAATTGCATTGTCAGGTTTATTATGTGTTCATGACCTCAGTTTACCATAGGATGAGGGAAAGCGGTTTAAAGGTGGCAGAGTGAAGGCTGGAAAAATAGAGTTAAAGAAAAAAACAGGACATAATGATACACAGAAAATAATTCAGTCCTTCACGATTTCTAGAACCATGAGAATTAAATTTTATTAAAGTGTAACTGTAATTAAATACTCAAGTTATATTTAAGAGTATAACATATAAAGATGGGTTGTTGAGCCTTCAGTAGTTGTAGACTAAATCTCAGCAAGGTTGAAAGGCTATCAGGGTTGTGCTCTTGGTTATTCTACTCTTTAAATGGAAACCTGTTGCTGCAGTATGAAGAAAGAGTATGATAAGTTTATTTATTTTAATAATAAAAGCAAATAATAAGTGTCTTTTGCCTTTGCTGCAATTAACTTGAGCAGAGGACCTTTATATAATGGAAATTTAAATCACTAATTCTTGAAAGTTGTAAGTATATTTGAAATTAATGGTATTAGTAAAGGGTAACACTTTTCTATAAATTTTACATATTAGGTTTTTCCTTTTAAAATATGTGCTTTTGAGATGCAAATTAGTGCCATGTTCACAATTGATTTGTAGATGTAATTATGTAGAGAAGATCGATAAGATGGCAAATCACAGTGAGCTGTCTTGTCATCCACCAGGGCTCCTACCATTTCCTGGCATAAAGGAAGTTCTGGGTAAATTTGTCCTTGGTTTCTGTCAGGTGTTTTGCTTTGATGAACTGTGCTGTTGGTCTATGCATTGATGAGGACATCTTTTACCTGGAATCCTAAATGATCTGTTCTGTGCTGCTTTTCCTTGGTTCCCATACTTCATTCTGCTTGTCTTTCTTAAGGGCTCTTCCTTCAACAGTAAGAGAGCCTTCATCCCTTCTATAGTGCCATTCCCAAGAGAAGTAAGTTCTAAAAGGCATCCTTAGGTTAATGAAACGCTTGTTCCTATTTAGCACTTGTAATCAAATCTTTGTCTTAGAAGTTCCAGCCTCATGTTGAGTGGCTTAATGATGACCTTAGAATTTCTTTTCTATGTTATATTTTACCTCCATTGAATTTTCCTGCTGGGTTGAGGTGGAGGAAGTGGGGGAGAGGGATAGAATGGGGGAGAGAGTTTGTGTGTGTGTGTGTGTGTGTGTGTGTGGCGGAAAGCCCTCGGCATCCCATGAGGAGAAAGAATAAATAGTATCTGCTAAGATAGTCTGGGTAGGATTTTAATTTTTGTGTGTGTATGTTGGGGTTTTGTGTGTGTATATGCATTAATTTATATAACTCAGGTTGCCTGGGAATATGCTGATTCAGAAAATAATTTATAGTGTTTTAGCTATTTGCCTGTTCTATAAAATTTAAGTTCGTCTCAAAGCACATAAAAGCACTGCATACTTTTCAGCTTTTATATGTCTAAGGACTTTACAAGCTCTTTTTATGACAGTTTTTAAAAAGTACAATTCCTTATAAATCTGTTATACCGTATTTATTAACTCATATCATTAGGAATTTTTAGTTTTATATAGGTAATCAAATATGGTTATATTGTTTTTCATTCCTGAAGTGATAATGCCTCATTTGAATATTATTTATGTATATTATTTCTGCTGAATTTGTTGTATACATATTTGTTTAGAAGGTTGGTAGGATTTATCACAAATCTATGGACATATGTATAATTTATTGACTCTTAGAAGTAGGAGAGATCTTAAAGGCTTTTCTGGTTTGGGTTGCTAACTTAAAACAGAAACACATCTTCATCCAACTCTTGACATTTGTCTCTAATAATTGCTGCTTTATTGTAGCCATTGGTAGGGAATGCCTACTTTTATTAGGCATCCCATTCTATTTCTGAATAGTTCTATTTGAAAATTGTACCGTGAATCTCTCACACTGGTAACATCATAATTTTATTCCTCTAGAACAGTGGTTCCCAATCTTTTCCCACTTATATACCCCTTTTAAACCCATTTCTATAAATTGTACCCCTCCCTTGTTGTAAAAACCTGTTTTTAAATGCCTATCTTAATGCACAATTGTGGAAATGGGGTAATAAGTTAGGAAAGAAAAATTAGGACATTAAAATAACCACAGATTTAATTTTACAACATTTGTAATAGTAACATATTGATAATGATGATCAAGTATCTAAACATTAAATAAAAAAACTTCTTGAAAAGAATCGCTGTTAAAGACAATGTACTTACTTTTACTCAGTCAATAACTAAACTTATCAAACAGTGTGACTATGGATGTATTTATATGTTTGGGGAAGTTCTAGAAACGTTGTAAATAGATTGTTCTGAAACTCTGCATAATGATTGGTAGAAGAGTGGTTTTGGGGAAGGGCTCATAGCCACACCCTCACCAGTCATCATTCACTAATGTGATCTAATTTTGTAGGGTATCCATTAATGGTGATTCAAACTTGACATTTATTGTTCTGTAACTGATGTTTTGCATTTTTAAATTTTACTTGGATTTTTTTTTTTTTTTTTTTTTTTTTTTTTTTTTTTTTTTTTTTTTTTTTTTTTTTTTTTTTTTTTTTTTTTTTTTTTTTTTTTTTTTTTTTTTTTTTTTTTTTTTTTTTTTTTTTTTTTTTTTTTTTTTTTTTTTTTTTTTT
>PVJL010001955.1:0-105871 GCA_004026885.1 Lyroderma lyra | reverse complement strand
CATCATGGGTCTCATTACATCTTATTTATGTCAGGCAAATCCACTTTTTGTTGAATTTTACTCATGTTACAGAATTTCCCATATCCTCATCACCTAATGGACATGTTTGAATTTCTTGGCTTTCAAATGGTTTTTACTACACCACCAATAAAGAATACATTTTATATCTCAACTTAATATATCCATACATATACATACATGTAAGTGCATAGTTTTAATACGCATACGTAACTGAAACAAAAATTTTGTAAGACAGTATATCTCTACACTAACATTTTCTTCTCTTTTTTATTATTAAAAAATGCTGGTGTTACCTATTAAATTGATTTTGTCACTCCCTGATGGATTTCAACCTGTAATTTAGAAAACACTGTTCTAGTTTGTTCAGGCTGCAGAATTGAAACAGTTTCCAAAAGCTGGATGTTAGGATAATCCTTGCTAAAACAGGTTTTACCCTTATCACTTCAAAGGGAATATTCTGATGGTGGTTATTAAGTCAAACTTAACAGGATTATCAAGTTCTTGGTAATGAATACCATAAAAGTAAAACATATGTAACTTTTATTTTTATCCTTAGGTGGCGACAGACAAGGTTGCAGAAAAGTTGAGTTCTACTCTCTCATGGGTGAAGAACACAGTATCACATACAGTCAGTCAGATGGCCAGTCAGGTGGCAAGTCCATCTGCATCATTACACACTACATCTTCATCTACGACTCTATCAACGCCAGCCCTTTCACCATCTTCCCCATCACAGTTGAGTCCAGATGACGTAGAACTCCTGGCTAAACTGGAGGAACAAAACAGGTGAGTGAGCTTGCTTGCCTTTTCTGTCTCCAATTATACTGAGTCAACTATTCATATATATGTATATCCCATAATCAAAATTTTAAATATTTACTCACACTAAGTATGTTTACTTTCTACTTTTTACTCCTTGTTTATCAAAATTATTTAACAAAAGTATTCAAGGCTTTTTTGGAGAAGTTGGTCTTAAAGTAGGACTAAAATTTTCTTCTGGCTCATGTAGCTTTAAATATTTTATTTTCTTAATACAGAATATTGCCTAAATTCTTCCTAAATTTTAGAAAAAACTTTAAAAACAAATAAAGCTACTATTTTTGTTTAAACTCTCTAAATAGTCCCCCTTGGTTAATGTTGTAAAATAATTTAATTTAGAATGGATATCTGATTTGTGGTTTGGAGTGGGAAATCTGTTTGTAAATTTATTCATGGAGGGCAAAGTATCCTTCTCTGTGAGTATGAAATAGAATAGTTTTTTGCTCTGCTAGGAATATATATTCTGGACTCTCTGTGCTCCCTCACTATATTATTTTCAGAAACTCTTTAGGGCATCAATTAACAAAAGAATTATTGAGGAGTATTCTTTTGTGTTTTGTCAAGATAAATACCACCACTGGCTTTAAGATTTGTAATAAAGATAATTTTAACAGCTTTTTTGGCATATAATTGACAAAATTAAAAGTACATATACTTAATAAGGTAAACAATTTGATAAGTTTGACATATGTTAAATTATCACCAAAATCAAGAAAATGAACGTCCATATCCTTCTTGTCATCTCCAGGCAGCCATCGATCTTTTAGTCATGTTTGCATTTTAATTTAATAGAAATGGAATCATACCGTATATATTCTTTTTTAATGGATGATTTCATTCAGTGTAATTATTTTGAGATTCGTCCATGTTGTAGCACGTACGAATAGTTCATTTCTTTCATTGTTTAGTAGTGTTCCATTGTATATCAAAGGAGGGTGGGCTGATACATTTTGCCTCCGCTGTAATATTTTTTGTTACATTAGACATATCTGGATATAACCGGTTCTGTGCAGTACACATATGTAACTGAAACAAAAAATGTTTAAGACAGTATATCTTTACACTCATATTTTCTGCTCATTTGCGTTTTTAAAAAATCCTAGTGTTACCGATTGTATTGATTTTATCACTCCCTGATGGATTTCAACCTGTAACTGAGAAAACATTGTTCTAGTTTGTTCATGCTGCAGAATTAAAACAGTTTTAATTGACCTTGCACACACAGATGCTTACATTTTTCACCCAGTGCACATTGAAATGGAAGAGTTCAGATATTCGGTTCCAAACAGTGTGTTGTTATTGAATTCTTAACAGCAGAAAAAGTTCCTCCATTTGGGAAAGTTCTTCCAACAGGTGAATGCAAGCCATTTATGATGATCAGTGTGTTGATGTTAGAATAGTAGCATGCTGGGTGAGGTGATTCAAAGATGGAGAAGTGGAGCACGCAGATGTGAATGACAAACCATGAAGTGGAAGGCCTGTGACTGCCAGTGATCAGCTTCATCAACACCGTGTTCAAGAACTGATCCATGGAAATCGTCACATCAAACAAAAAGAAATTGCTGGTAAATTAAGAATTTCTAAGGAGAGACTGTATACATTATTAAGTGGTTTTGGATTCCACAGAATTTGTGTCAGGTGGGTACTGTGCATGCTGTCTGATGAAATGAAAGCTGAAAGAGTTCGCATCTTTCAGGAACTCCTAGAATGTTTTGAAAAAGAAGGTGAGGACTTCTTAAAGAAGATCATTAGAGATGAGGAAACATGGGTCCATCATTATGACCCTGAGAACAAAAGGGTCCATGGAATACTGCCATAAGGGATCACCTCAGCTGGAAAAATTCAAAACTCAGGCCTTGTCTGACAAGGTCATGTTGACTGTTTTTTTGGTCTGTTTGAAATGTTTTTTTTCCATTTCGATGTGCACTAGGTTGAAAAATGTGTCTGTATGTGTAAGGTCAAGAATGATGGAGGGGAGACACCATGTGACTACACAGAACCAATTATATCCAAATATGTCTAATGGAGCAAAAAAATATTACAGTGGAGGCAAAATTTATCAGCCCACCCTTACATATTTCACAAAGTGATCACCCCGATAAGTCTAATACCAATACATAATTATTATAATATTACTGACTATATTCCCTATATAGCACTTTACATCCCCATGACTGTTTTTATAACTGGCAATTTGTACTTCTTAACCCCTTTTACCTCTTTTATTCATTTCCCCAATTCTACTCCCACCTGGAGACCTTCAATTTGTTCCCTATATTTATGAGTTTGTTTCTTTGTTTATTTTGTTTTAGATTTCACATGTAAGCAGAATCATTTGTTATTTTGTCTTTCTTTGTCTGACTTATTTCACATAGCATAATACCCTCTAGGACCATCCATTGTTGTTGGAAATGGTAAGATTTTGTTCTTTCTTTCTTTCTTTCTTTATTTTTTAAATGGCTGAGTAACATTCCATTGTATGTAAGGACTGTCTGGAAAGTATCCAGCCATGTAATATGAGAAATAGAGGCATTTATGGCTGGATTTTTTTTCCAGACAGCCCTCGTTTATGTACCATGTCTTTTTTATCCATTTGTCTCTCCATTACTCTTAAGCTGCTTCCATATTTTGGTGATTGTAAATAATGCTGCAGTGAACATATGGGTACATATATCTTTTCAAATTTGTATTTTGGATTTCTTCACATAAAAACCCAGAAGTGCTGGGTCACATATGGTAGTTCTATTTCTGAGGAACCTCCAAACTGTTTTCTTTTTAAAAATATATACATTTTTAATTTTTATTAGAATATAGGTAATATTCCATATTGTTTTCCATAGTAGCTGCACCAATTTACATTACCACCAACAGTGCATGAGGGTTCCCTTTTCTCTACATTCTTGTCAACACTTGTTGTTTGTGGATTTATTGATGATAGCCATTCTGACAGATGTGAGGTGATACTGTAGTTTTAATTTGCATTTCCCTGATGATTAGTGATGTTGAGCAACTTTTCACTTGTATTGGCCATCTGAATGTCCTCTTTGGAGAAATGTCTATCAAGTTCTTTGCCCATTTTTTAATTTGATTGTTTTTCTGGTATTAACATATATGAGTTTTTAATATGTTTTGGATATTAACCCTTTATCGGATGTATCATTAGTGAATACCTTCTCCCATTTATCAGGTTGTCTCTTTGCTTTGTTAATGGCTTTCGCTCTGCAAAAACGTGTTAATTTTATGTAGTCCTGTTTATTATTTTTTTTTGTTTGTTTCCTTGTCTGGGGAGACATAGTCCCCGCCCCAAAATTGCTAAGAGTGATGCGAGTTTACTGCCTATATTTTCTTATAGGAATTTTATGGTTTATACATTTTAAGTATTTAATCCACTTTGAGTTTATTTTATATTTGGTATAAAAAAGAGGTCCAATTTCATTTTTTACATGTATTTGTCCAGTTTTCCCAACACCATTTATTGAAGAGACTGTCTTTGCTCCGTTGTATATTCTTGCCTCCTTTGTTATAGATCACTTGACCATATAGGCTGGGGTGGTATCTTGTGGTTTTAATTTGCATTTCCCTAATAGCATTGAGCATCTTTTTATGTGCTTATTTGCCATTCTTTTATAAAATGTTCATTTGCAATTTTTGCCCATTTAAAAAATTAGATTGTTTGCTTTCTTATTGTGTTTTAGAGTTTTTAAAAATATCTTTCTGATAAAAGTCCTTTATCAGATGTATGCTTTTCAAATATTTTTTCCCCAGTCTGTGGCTTATCATTCTCTTAACATCATCTTTTGAAGAGCAAAAGTTTGTACATTTGAAGTCCAATATGAAATTGTTCTTCTATGGATTGTGCTTTTGATGACTCAGGTTCACACAGATGGACTCCTATATCATATTTAGAAGTTTTATATTTAGTTCTGTTACCTGTTTTGAGTTAATTTGTATATAGAGCAAAGTAAGGTCAAAGTTCATTTTCTGAATACGCATATTTAATTGTTCTGTACCATTTGTTGCAAAGGTTATATATATGCCCCCAATCAGTAAACACCAACATTTACAAAGCAACTACTAAACTGACAAAAACAGAGTTATAGTAGACCTAAACACCCCATTGACAGCCATAGACAGTTCGTCCAAACAGAAAATGAATAAAAAAATACCATCTTTAAATGATACATTACAGCAAATGAACATAATTGACATTTACAGGACACTTTATCCTACAACACAAGACTATACATTCTTTTCTAGTGCAATGGAACATTCTCAAGAATAGACCATATGCTGGGACACAAAATTAGCCTCAGCAAATTTAAGAAGATTGAAATCATACCAAGCATATTCACTGATCACAAAGCTTTGAAATTGGAGATCAACTGCAAAAAGAAAGAAAAAAACCCAAAGAAATCCCAAATAAAAATAAGTATATGTCGCAATCTCAGAACGATGTGAAGAAATCATTCAATACAGTGTCAAAGATCTGTTTGATGAAAGTTAATAATTCATAGCCTTAAAGTTGAAATGGACAACTACCTTTTCTGTGTTAAATGTGTTTTTCTTTTCCCTTTTAAAAATACATGTAATTTGTATTGGCTTTAGCAGCAATGAATTTAAGAAGGTATGGTTCAATGTAATAGTGATGCATTTTAATTAAAGAGGTGAATGTTGCTATTTTAAAATTTGAATGGACTGTTATTTCTGTGATTTAAAAATTAGGCATTATAACCATGATTGTTTCTTTTTACATTCTATTATTTAGACTCAGATTTGCTTTTTAGCAGATTTTTGGGGTGAGATAAGCGAATGAGGAAATAGAATGGGTTCTTCTAAAGTATTTTTTTAAATATGGTAAACAGGAATGTTTGAAACTATATATCTTTGTATCTTACCAACATGTAAATCTACACTATCCATTATGGTAGCCACTAGCCATATATTATGCAAATGACCACCTGAAATTTGGCTGATCTAAATTATGATGTGCTCTAAGAGTAAAATATACACCAGATTTTGAAGAGTTGATTTAAAAAAAAAATCTCATTAATTAAAAATTTTTTTATTATATATAAAAGTGGTATTTTGACTATATTTGATAAAATAAGTTATTAAAATTAATTACACCTGTTTCCTTTTAC
This sequence comes from Lyroderma lyra, assembly GCA_004026885.1. NCBI lineage: Eukaryota > Metazoa > Chordata > Mammalia > Chiroptera > Megadermatidae > Lyroderma > Lyroderma lyra. Next base: position 99,890 of record PVJL010001955.1, on the reverse strand, counting down.
TTTAAATATGCTACTAGGACATTTAAAATATAAGGTGCTTGCATTATATTTCTGTTGGACAATGCTGATCTGGATGATCTAACATTCATGTTATGTTTATAATTTTACCACCATAGCTTACCTCAGTTCTCCTGAGGATTTGCTCTGTAACACAGTCATGAACATTAAGGAAGTAAAAAACAGATATGTTTAAGTCTCTGTGTTAAAAATTCATGTATTTTTAATCATAGGAGAGGCCTTTAGATCTTCACTTGAAATCTTTATTCTTTTTCTTTTCATTGAAGATTGTTTTAAAATTTTCACCAGTTTTCTGATTGCCTTACTTTTCTAGTTCTTTCCTTTTGAATTAAGAAGTCCAGGAAGTTAAGTCTGCTATACTTGTCTGTCTGGAATGTAAAGTAATCTCTGAACCATCAATTTCTGATCAGAATATTTGGGAAGGGGCTGTAAGACTTGCGTATTTGCCTTTTCTAATACCTCATCATAAAGAAACAAAAGCAAAGGAAAAAACTTGGTGCAGAAACAAAAGCAAAAGCAAAACCTTGGTGCTTTCAGGACTGGAGAGATCCCTGTTATTTAGGCACCTCTCTTCTGATTTATTTCTAAATTGTTTCCAGTGCCAATTCTTTGTGCTTTTTCTTAATTCTCCTTTCCTTGTTTCTGTTGCTCTGAGACACACATTTGTTTGTCCTTGATCATGTTGATGTGAGAGGATGTGACTCCTCCCTGAGTCAGGGATGAACTTTGTTTCTACTGATTGGCCTTTCTTTTAGCTAGCAATTAACTGTCTTTCTCCCAGCACATTCATATTCTGTTTCTTTGGTGTAACATTACAAGACATGTTTGAACCCTGTGTTTGAAAAGTTACTCCCTCTGCAATAAGTGCCAGTGTAGCTTTCCAAGTGTTTTTCTCATATAGCAATTTCTTCCTTAGCTTTCTTAGCTCTTTATAAATTATCTTAGCAGTTTACACTTTACCAAACGGTGTGTTTGACCTGTTACTGTTAATCCTGCTCCCTTAGTTCTGGCATTCATCGGAAAGCATTATGTTGCATATGACAGGATATTCAAATAATTGCCAGACTTCTGTTTGTAGACCTCACCTCTCTTCTGAGCTTCAGACTTGTCTTTTCAGCTGCCGTGCTTCTTTTCTACTTGGATGTCCCTCAAGCACTTAAAACACCCCAAAGAGAACTTATTCTTTTTTCCCTTCCCCTTTGTATTTTTCAGTCACAGTATTGTTGAAAGAGAGGTTTTTCTTTGTTGGTCAGATATGTTGGCACAAGCTATTCTTTCTTTCTCATGTGCCATCATGAAGTACACACTCTGCCATTTTGCTTAGTTGGGTGCAGCTAGGTTTCAGTTCTCAGTAGCAAAGATGGTAAAGGTGAACCAAACAACTGTCTGTGTTGGCATAGTTCCTTGTTAGCAGTTTAGTCCCTAGTCCTATCCCTTGGGAAACTGGAAATGCTTTCTCTCTGCCAAGGCTTCTAAGCTTCTGGAAGCAGTCACGCTAGACTTTCTCCATCCTTCTACTATTTCAGGTCCAACTGATCATTGGATTTGGCACCCCTACCTCATGTAATGTGGGGCTATAGCCATTTTGAATGCTGTCCTTAGAGTTGGAGGTACTCTTAATATAAACTTGGAGTTGCTTAGTGAGGAGACTGAGGATTATATACTTCCAAGCTAATAGAGATTCAACCTCTGATTTCTTAATATGACAGTATTCTGAGAGGGTGAATAAATTTGGATTTATGTATTATTGTACAGTAGTGGCAGATGAGAATTAGCCAGGAGGCCACACAAGGCTATAGGGAATGCCTTTGATTATAGCATACATTATTCTTGCTGGGCCAGTATTTTTTTCTTTTAATCTGATAAATTTCTTCTTGTGTTAGTCATAGGAAAATTATGATAGGGCAGGACAGTAGTTTCCTTTTTTAGCAATAAATCCATGCTTTGGGAAGAGGAAAGTAAGTATATCTTGAATAGACTTCTCAATAGCCCATGGACTAGGAGTAATGATGTATTACCATTTTCTCTGTTGCCAGGCTCAAGTCTTTGGAAATTGTTGGCATTTTCAAGCAGCGTGTGCCTTCCACCACCATGTTAGAATATTTTAATTATATTGAAACTAGGTGGTAATGTGTTTAGAATTCTTCCTGAGTTGTTTCATCACAGCCTTTAGCAATAAGGAATAAAAATATGTGATTCTAACTACGCATTCTGTAAACTCCACATATTCTTAGTGAGTATGTCAGTTTTTTTCCTGTGTACCATGATTGAGTAGCTCAGTGGGAAGAGATTTGTTATATCAATTCAAGTATTACGTCTTCTGGAAAATGTTCTAACTCTTTCAGACAGCACTTCATTATACCTATAGCATTGAAAAATTTCAGTGAACACAGGGGTACATATATCTTTACGGATAAATGTTTTCAGAGTTTTTGGGTAGATACCCAGAAGAGGGATTGCTGAATCGTATGGTAATTCTGTTCTTAATTTTTTGAGGAACCTCCATACTGTTTTTCACTGTGGCTGTGCCAATTTATATTCCCACTAGCAGCATTATTAACAGTGGTCAAGACATGGAAACAACCAAAGTATCCTTTGATAGATGATTGGATAGAGAAGAAGTGCTATATAAACACAATGGAATGTTACTCAACCCTAAGAAAAGATGAAACACTGCCATTTGTGACAACATGGATGTATCTTGAGATTATCATGCTAAGAGAAATAAATTAGACAAAAAAATTGAGAATCATATGACTATATTCATATGTGGCATGTAAAACTGAAAGCAGTAAATGAACAAGACAAACATATAGACACTCACAGACACAAACAACATTTAGTGATCGCCAAGGTTGTAATGGTGGGAGGAAGGTGGTAGAGGAGGGTAAAGGGGGTCAGATATATGTAGATGGAAGAAGGACTGCCTTGGGGTCGTGAACACACAATGCAATATATGGATGGTGTATTATAGAATTGTACACTTGAAAGCTATATAATTTTACTAACCACTGTCACCCCAGTAAATTGAATAAAAATAATTCTGAAGGTTTTTTTGAAAATTGTAAAATTTATGAGAAGGATGAAGAAATTTGAAAAGCAAGGAATAATGTTCATACCTTCCTTCCTTTACAAAATAGATACACTTAATATATAAAAAAAACCAGTCCTTTAAAAAGTAATAGTGATGGATTTTTAAAAAGTTTTGAAGGGCTTCCAGTAATAAAAAGCATTACAAGCACATAACTCAGTTGTTAGGTTCCTAAAAATGCTGTGTTATGTGAATCTCTGTTACACGAAACGAAGAACTAGTAGTATTTTTATACTGTGTAAGTCAGGGACAATAACTTTTTTGTTATTGTCGGTTTTTGCTTTCTTGCTACAGGGACAATGTCTTTAAATAATGTGATATCATTACTTGAATTATTTCATTTGTAAATATTTCTCAACAGTTTTGTATACTTGCATATGTTATTTCAATTTCCTCTGAACATGAATTGCTTAACCCTTTTCTCTAACCCATTTATGAATTTACTTGGCATTTCCTACTGATCCCGAAAGTTGTAATTTGGCAATTTGAGACCTTTCTAACTCTCTAAAAGCCTTATGTTTAGGTACTTTTTCATCTTTACTTCCATTGTATCTCACACGTATGTTTAACTTAGAAAATACCATTATATTCTGTTTAGCTGCATGTCTCTCTATTGATGATAGTAATGCAGTTTAATTACTTGATATATAGAAAACATTCAGTGAATAATTAAGTCAAATGAAGAACTTATGTTTAGGTTATTTTAGTAAAGTTTATTTTCTCTATTCCATTTAGAATTCTTAGGGTTTAGAATAATATATAAAATTACTTACATATGTACACTAATTTTTCTGTAAGATACCTTATGGATTTACTGAAATATCTATGGAGAAAAGTACTTAAAAATAAAATGGCATCATTAATTATGCTTTTCTAATAGAGAATATTTATGGCAACAATTGACCCTTAATTTGGCTGCTTTATAAATTTTTATTTCTAGCAATATTTGGGACATTTTACTTTATTTAAATTATTGTTGCCATGAAAATATATTAAATTATCCTATGAGTAAGAATAGTAATTGTTCAGTTTATACTGTTGTGTTATTAAATATAACATATCTAGGATATGAAGGTTTTTTTATTATGAGTTTTGATTCTATTTCAATTCAGTCAGTATTTAATGTACTTTGCACTGAGCTAAATGCTTATAGGGATACAGTAGAGTCTCAGTTAACCAGCACCCATGGGAATTGGTAGATGCCAGATAAATGTACCTGCTACCCTTAAGCATAGCACAAAAAAAGCAAAGATTTTTGTGCCAGTTGCTTGAGTTCTGGTTAACTGAGAGTCTACTGTATAAAGATGAGTAAGATATAATTCTGGCTCACAAAAGGTATTTCTTTCTGTAATCTGCTAATTTGGGTTTGACCCATATGGTTTTTTTTTTTCTTTATTAGTTTTTAATATATCATAAATTAGTTTTGGGAACATTTCTTTTACCCTAAGAGCATCATTTTTTGAAGGAGTGTTACTGGAAGTACTAGCCATGTTAAATACACAAATAGATGTTTTAGGACCCTTATGTGTTTGAATGACATATAATTTACATCTTTATAATGATAGATCCACATTTTTCCAATCTTTCTCTATAGCCTTTGTATATGTGAAAGAAATAATAGATTTAATGTTGTGAATGGATCTCTAAAATTATCTAAATCCATCTTTCTGCAGATAGGGAAGAGGCCTAAAACAGGGTTGCAAAGGCCAAGGCCAACAGGACCTTATGAGTGGAGAGGTCTCAGTTTAACAGTGCAAGCCCAATGACAAGTAACAACTGTAAGGTGGCCTGAGTTTTGGGGAGATAGTGGAGATTATGGTGATTGAAGTAAATTAAAGCTCCTGTTCATCTATACTGTATTGTTTGTTGTAGGAATATGAGCCTGGTTTTTTCCTATCTTTTTATTTTTCAAGAGAATCTAGAATTATAAATAAATGTAAATGTATGTATACATAAATAAATGAAATCTTCCAATTTTAATGTTAGTAATAGTTCAGTTTTTTAACAAACACCACATGGGCCAAACAAAACACTTTGTTTTGGGCACATTAGTTAGGCACGATGAATAAAGAGAAGGAATTTGGAAGGAATATTGGCTCTGCCTGACTTTTTTTTAGCCCTGGACACATTGTAAACACGATAGGATTAGTTCTTCCATAGAACTTGTTATACTTCTTCCAAGCACAGTTTCCTTTTTCTTGAAGCCCTCTCATACACTTTTCTCACAAGATTTCTTCTGATTTGAATTTGTAGTGGAGATAAAGAAAAATTATGATGGGACTAATATCACAAAAATATTCAACATAATTTACTATTTCAAGTTTTGAAATTGCTATGCTCAAACGAAAAAATGCAACAGTGATATTACATGAGGTCTGATAATTAAGTTCACAAACTCATCCTAGAAAAAGTGCTACATACCTCAGTGCTGAATGTCACTACCGTCTCCTTCGAAGTACTCCCCTTGGGAACCTATACACTGATGCCAGCATCTGGTCCACCCTTCAAAGCAATTTTGGAACTCTCTTGATGGAATGACCATCGGAACTGTTGTTGTATGACCCTTGATGTCCTGAATGTCATCAAAATGTCTTTCTTTCTGTATTTCCGATACCTTTGGGTAATGATGTAAGTTATTGGACACCAGATCAGGTGAGTAGGGAGGGTGTTCCAATACAGTTATCTGTGTACTGGCTGGAAACTCCCTCACAGAGAGTGCTGTGTGAGCTGGTGCCTTGTTGTGATATAAGAGCCATGAGTTGTTGGTGAAAAGTTCAGGTCATTTTTGTCTAACTTTTTCATGCAGCCTTTCCATCACTTCCAGATAGTAAACTTGGTTGACTATTTGTCCAGTTGGTACAAGTTCGTAATGAACACTCTCTCTGGTATCAAAAAAGGTTAGCAACATTGTTTTGACTCTTGATTTGGATTGACAGAACTTTTTTGGTCGTGGAGAATTGGCTGACTTCCACTGTGTACTTGGAAGCTTTGTTTTAGAGTATATTGGTACACCCATGTTTCATCACCTGTGATAACAAGACCCAAAACATCATCGTGCCTCTCCAAAAGGTCTTGGTGGAGTTTGAGTCTCCTTTGCTTTTGTTCATTGGTGAGCTCCTTTAGGATCATTTATGCATACACCTTTCTCATGCTAAAATTTTTAGTTAAGATTTTCCTTTTCCTGTATTAATGTTTACTTGGTTTGCTGTGCTTCTTACAGCTGATGATTTTGATGTACAATTTAATGGATTTTTGCAATGTTTTCATTAGTTCTGCTTCTTACTGGATGCCCTGACCTCTTTTCATCAGTGACCCTTTCTCTCCCCTCAGAAAACGTTTAATTTATTTGTACATTCCTGTTTTCTTCATGGCACTATCCCCATAAGCTTGGACTAACATGTCCCTGATTTCATTTCCATCCTTGGTTTAAAAAGAAATTTAGTATTTGTTCATTTCTCTAATTCAAGCTCTGACATTCTTGTGACGGCCCACAAAAATACACAACAGTAATGAATGCCATTCAGCAAGACACTGCCAGATGTCAATACGAACACAGCTGTGAGACACAGATAAACTAAGGTTATGAAACCTTACCAAGTTGTTTGTAAAGTGCTGCCAACAAAAGCTCACATTGTACAGTTCTTGAACTTAATTGTCAGACCTCATAGATGCCAACTAAGTATTACTGAAATTATGCATGTTTTAAAACTGTGGCTAAATTTCTATGGTGAAGCTCTAAGTGTGATTACTTCATTATTATCACTGTGAGATTGATGTTGATCAATTTTTAATTATGTTTTAGATTGTTAGAGACAGACAGTAAGTCTTTAAGATCTGTAAATGGGTCAAGAAGAAACAGTGGCTCTTCTCTTGTATCAAGTTCATCAGCCTCTAGCAACCTCAGCCACCTTGAAGAAGATTCTTGGATACTTTGGGGAAGAATTGTTAATGAATGGGAGGATGTGCGCAAAAAGAAGGAGAAGCAAGTTAAGGTATTTGTATTCTTTGTTGGAGTTTTTCTTATCCCAGAGGGCATTAAGCATGGGTTAATAGAGAGAATTTAAAAAATCAGATTCTAATACTTTGCATGTACTAAAGAGGTCTCTTTTAATATGTTTTCACTTATTTGTGCCTATTGTTTTCACTTGTGAATATTAGTTATTATAGAGGTCTCTTAATTGTGGAAATTCATAGCTGAAAATTATTTTAGAAATTAAATTCTATCATTTTATAGATTCAGAAATGAAGTTGTGACATACTACATCCTTGAATTATCAGTATTTTACTTTTTTTTTTTTTTTGCCTATAACAGCCCTTTGTAAGATGATGATTACTGTACTACATTCACAGCGTGCAAATTATCAAGTCCTTATTAATACCTTTAGAGGCCATACTCTGAGTGAGATGACAAGAATTCATCCATAACATTGCAGCTCCCCCCACTCCACTAGAATAGGCTATACCCAAGGGCCACATCTTAGCCCTTTTATAATAAGATTACCTAGTGTTATTATAAAAGTTCCTTTGTGAGTTGTAAATTTGATGAAGTCTTCCACTCTTCTCCAACCCCCAGTAAGTCTTCTTCAGCTTCCCAGGTAGGAGACTTAAATAATTTATTTTTAAAGTTTTACTTTCATTTTTATTTTTAGGAACTTGTTCGTAAAGGGATACCCCATCACTTCAGAGCAATAGTTTGGCAACTTTTATGTAGTGCACAGAGTATGCCAATTAAGGATCAGTATTCTGAACTCTTGAAAATGACTTCGCCTTGTGAAAAACTGATCCGAAGGGACATTGCTAGAACTTACCCTGAACATAATTTTTTTAAGGAAAAAGATAGCCTTGGACAGGAGGTTTTATTTAATGTAATGAAGGTAAGTTCTATTTATTCATTTTTTGTAATGAAATGAATTCTCAGAAGGTTGAAATTATGCATTTCTTACAATGAAGCATGAACTCTCACTACAATAGTTACTTTGTCAATAAATTTGGGTTTAGCATAATTTTTACTTTAATTCTGATGCTGTATCTAGTGTCTAGTTCAGAGAACTTATTAGAAGATTCATCTCATTGCTTGGTACTAGTTGGCCAAAATCAGATAACCTATAATTCACTATAATTGAGAGATCCTCTATGAAAATGAATAATTTACCTTTTATGAGTTTCACAGTCTGGGAGCAAATTAGAAAAATTAGAAAACTTGATATGGTCAGTGTTGTCAAGAGCACTTAGTCCTTGAAAGTGTATACTATTATAAATTCTCTTTAGTATTGCCTTTTCCCTTCCCTTCCTTTCCATTCCACCTGCCTCTGTGAAATACTGATTTTGTGTTAAATTATTTCGATTTTGCCAGTGCTTTACTTTAACCCACTCTGGTTTCATCAGATATATGAGGTCTGTCTGGAAAGAATCCAGCCATAAATGCCTCTATTTTTCATATTGCATGGCTGGATACTTTCCAGACAGCCCTCATACATTTTAATTTTTATGCTGTTACTTTCCTGAGTACAAATTCTTTTATTTCTTTTCCTGGGAGCTGTCAGTTTCTCTTTGGGAAGTTGCCAAAAGAATATTTTATGTAATAAATGATTCGCTTTTAAAATATTTATAGGATAAAGTCTGTAACAAGCAAGGAAGAGCGTTTCTAAAAAATAAATGGTCTTTATAATTTACGTGTTTCACTGTTTTTAGGTTTTTAGAGAAGTAAGGCATGATATATTGTGTTAAAGTATTTTGAACAATATTTTACTTTTTAGGCATATTCTTTAGTGGATCGCGAGGTTGGTTACTGTCAAGGAAGTGCTTTCATAGTTGGATTGTTGCTTATGCAGGTAAGTTAGTGTAAATGTCCAAGTAACTTCTTTATTAAAGTTGGATTGGAGAATTTAGAAAGCATCCTTGTTTTTATTAAAAATAAGTGGATATTGGATATTTTTGTTGAAGCATAATTTAAATAGAAATATTTAGTTTGCACTTTAAAAGATTAAAAGTGTTGAAAATAACACTTTTAATGAAATTTCAACTTCTTGATGTCTACATTTGGACTACAGTGTTTACTAAAGACTGTATCTACTTTTAAATCTTAACTTATATGTCAATATTAAATGTGGAGTAATTGTTTCCCAGCCAAGGAGGATGTGATTAAAGTGTTGGTTTGAAATCTTATTCATATTGTATTATATAAAAAGTCTTTAGAAATTTATACAGGTATATTGTTTGTCATGGAGCTGAGGACTTGTTTTGGGCTCTAAAATAGTAGTACTCAGTCACTTTTACTGCCCCAGGGATATAATATATATTTCCATTGGCAGTGACTTATTTTGAAGTGGGTTTGGGTGGGATGCTTTCAGAAGTAAGAGACAGGATAATCATAGCTTTTAAGGGAAATGGCATATATGCATAGTGTTATCTCTTTAGCCTTGTTAAAATTTGTTTTAAAAGTCTATCATACTCTATATTTAGTCTCAAACTAAAATATGGTCTGAAAATAAACTGGAGAAAATTTTATTTGAATCATATAGGCTAGTTTTTGCATTTTAATTCTGTACTGAGTTCTGTGAACTTGGGTTAGATTTTTAACCTCCTTTTGTGAGCCTTAATTAGGTAACGTTATCCACTTTCGGATTCATTGTGATGGCTATATGAGATAATATATGTAAAAGCCTAGAATGGTGTTTGGCAATATATTACTAGTAGACATACAATCTAAGTTCACTTGACTTGCCCAAGATCACATATCGTGATAGATAAAAGCAAAGTAGGAATCAGAAACTGTTTCCCTGATGCTTTGCTTCAATTTCCCAAACAATTCTGCCTGAGTTTTAAAGCTCTGTTAACTGTCAGGAATATACATACTTCTTTTCTGAATGGCAAAAAGCTGATATCAGAGACACTGGTTTATAATAAAAAATGACTGATTTTTACTTTGTTTTACAACGTAAGAACTGTTCCCAGTTGTTGCAGGATATTTGTCCATTTCCAGGTGACAGATTGTAATTTTTGAAAAACCATAGATAATGTTAAGGTTGAGGTATATAGCTCTTTTGCAAAATTGTGATTTTCCTATTTGTAATTGGTTAATATTGGTAGGCTTTCACTGTTAAGCTCAAACATTCCTTTTATCAATCCAGTGATTTTTGTCACAGTTCTGTTCCTTTTACTTTCATATTAGCTCCAAAATAGCTGTTCAGTAGTTACTTCTATTGAGCATCTCAAGAGCAGTTTTTCCCTACTTGAGGTATGAATCTTATATTTAAATAGCATCTGACTTAGTTCTCTAAGGAGTCTAAGGGGCCATCACACTTTTTCCTTTAAGACATCGCGGGGAGTGCTGGTAGTGATACTCAGTTTCACTGACTGATTGCTTTACTTAGCTGTTAGTGGCAGCTAATACACTACCATAATAATAACCATTTAATAGCCCAGAGCCACAAGCTAGAAAGTGCCCTGCATCCAGATTCAAAAGACCCTCTCTTTGTTTCTAAGCTTATTCTCTTACACCCCGTGCTGTATTGCCTCCCACAACTAGCTTAGAAACAGTTTGGCAATGTTAGCTTATTTAATACATGTTGTGTTAAGATAATTAAAAGTGCTGGGCATACTCTCGTATGTTTTGTGTATATCTTAGTATTCCTATACAATTAGGTAGATATCATCTCCATTAGACCTTTGCAAAAGATGGATTCTTATTAACTCAGTGTCACAGAGAAAATGTGTAGCAGAACAGTACTCTGAGACTCCAGTATTCAAATTTCTTTCTAATAGAAAGGAATGACTGTAAAATAACTGGATGATTGTTCATTTCATATTTATATTTTACTTGGTGTCATAATTTTTTACTTTGTGACCGTTGTTTTAATTTTATTGAGAAGGATCCAGTAATAACATATCTCTTTTGGTCCTTTTTTCAGTGACTTCAACTTATTTTTAAAAATATCACCATATTTTAAACCTCTTCCAGTTCCTATATCAGTGCTATTTCAGGAAGGAGAGGGATGAAACTTCATTTTATATGATCAGAAGAGAAGAAATTCTTGTAAGACAAAAAAAAAAGAAAGGATATTAATTGATTCATTCCCACTGAGACTGGAATGAGGAGTGGAAGAGAAGTGGAAAGGGGAAGGTAGCAGTGGGAGATTGGGTTAGAAAAATAGTAAGGGGTCATGTCATATAGGACGTTATAAGGCTTTTGACTTTTATTGAGGGTATGGGACGCCACTAGAGTGGCTTTTTGTTTTGAACAGTGGAGTTAACTGCTGTAAATCATGATTTGAAAGGATCAGTCCCATGTTGTATGGAGAATAGATTATTGGGAAGGAAGTACAGGGAAGCAGCACAGTGACCGACCAGTGAGGAAACTCTTGCAGTTGTCCAGGTATCATGGCGAGAAGTGGTTGATTCTTGAAATATTTTGAATATAGAAGCACCAGGATGTACTGATAGATTGGATGTAGAGTAAAAGAGAAAGGAGTCAAGGTTAACTCATAGGTTTTGAGCAGAAGTTTGAGGAAAGGAATGGCAGAGTAGAAAATTAGGAGTGTAGTTGGAGATGTCTATTGGACATCCAAGTGGGTAGTTGGAAATATGAGATCGGAATAGAGGAAAAGGTCCTGGCTGGTAGATAGAAGAGATACACTAGAGGCTGTACAAATGTGTACAGATGCAGGTAGGATGGTAGATGTGATGGTGTGAGAATGGGAAGATTCTCTTTTAATTGCTTCTCTTTTCAGAATGATTGAAATAGCAAGCAAGCTCATTAGCTTAGACACAAGTGGGAAGGAGGTGTTGGAAGATTGAGGACAGAGAATAAAGTTTGAAATGGTCTAGGGAGAATAGGAGAGACTGAATCAGGGAAATAAAGTATACTAGACAGGATTAAAGATCAATGAGATTAGTGGTCTTGAATTCAAAGTGAGACCCTCTAGCATGGTTAAGTGTTTTTGTTTTTATGTGGCCACTTTCTGTTGCCTGAATGAAATTGTAGAGTTGGATTTATGCAAGGGTGGATGAGTTTTATAGTTGGTATTATAACAGAGAGAAAGAAGTAATTGTGGATTTATGTGAGTGGGTACATATAACAACAAAGTGAGCACAAGAGACAGTTGGGAACAGAGAAAAGGTAGTGTGTAAATGACAGGACTGCAAGATCAGATTATTGTAAATACTTTTATGTGTATTAATCTCCATTGCATCCCTATGGAATAAGTACTATTATTTTATCTACTTGATAGATGGTAAAACTGAGCAACAGGGAGGTTAAATAATTGACTGTAGGTCACATAGCTATTACTGGCATTTGAACCTTAGGTGTGTCTCTAGAGCAGCGGTTCTCAATCTGTGGGTCGTGACCCCTTTGGGGTCAAACAACCCTTTCACAGGGGTCACCTAAGACCATTGGAAAACACATATCAGATATTTACATTACAATTCATAACAGTAGCAAAATTACAGTTATGAAGTAGCAACGAAAATAATTTTATGGGGGTCACCACAACATGAGGAACTGTATTAAAGGGTCACGGCATTAGGAAGGTCGAGAACCACTGCTCTAGAACCTGATCAAGTACAGTAACTGCCTGCCAGGATCATTGGAGCAAGGAAGTCAAAGATGTGGTAGGCCAGGAAATGAGTGGAGTTTGTAGGGGTGACCCAGAGGTTTGTAGATGCTGCAAAAAAGAGGAGTAGTAGGTAGTGTCTGCTGCCAGGGTTTTCAGAGCACCAGGAGTTGATGCTATGGAAGTGGCAGTGAGGTTCGAGGAGAGACAGACACCTACCTCTCTACCCCCTGGCTTCTTTGAGTGCTATAGGAGGGAAAACAACCATCTCAAGGGAGAACAAGGTTTCAATATTGAACTATTTTTAGGGAAAAGCCAGATTTCAGTTAGAGTAAGGAAGAAGGTGAAAGAACATACGATAAAGAGATTGAGGATATAGTTAGAATATTTTGTTGATGGCAGATTATGAGTTTCATAAAGTGCCACAGAAAAGGTTTTGGCAAGGTTGGAAGTGGGGTTAGATTAGGGGAGCAATAGAATCACATAGGATGAGAGTTCTGGGATGTTGGTCTTGTAGTGGCTGACTTAAATCTATGGGGCTGTAAGACTTGACAGGATTAGTAAGAATTGTGTCTATGTATGTGGGAGGAAGGAAGGAAATACAGGCTTTGCCAAGAGTAACTTTGGCTCCTGTCATGGCTGTGTCAAGGCCAGGAAAGATGTGTTGTTATTAGAAGAAGTCTTCAGTAAGAATGCATACAGATCCTGTGGGGTTTTCTCTTTTGAAACACAGTGGTATAATTTAAGTGAATGAGCATTAGAAAATTTTATTGTTTTGACAAAGTTGACTTACTAATTTAGATAAATATTATTTGCTTAAATATTGTGAGTATCTATAGCTTTTTACAGAGCTTTTACATTCCTTATGTCATAAAATTTTCTAGTGAGTTATACATAAAATGTGAAATTAGTATCTTTAAGCCCCAATTATAGATTATTTTGAAAACTTATTTTACAACTATTTTTTTTTTTTTAACACTTACACTATATCACTTCTGCTCAGAACCTCTGTAAAGCCCTTTGTAATTTAGGTCCCTGTTATTTCTCCTCTATAATCTAACCAGTACTAGTAAAATCACCCCTAATTTAGTAACCTCTATTTGCTGTTCCTTGAGCATGCCAATCCTGATTGCATTTCAAGGCCTTTGTATTATTTTACCAGAAATGTTTCCTCAGTTGTTCCCTTACTTTCTTCAGTATTCTGCTCAAATGTTACCTTATGAAGGGACTTTCTCTGACCTACTTATGTAGATAGCAGTGTAGCTCCCCAGCATTCCATGTTACACCACTTTGTTTTGTTTTCATAGCACTCATCACCACCTGACATATATTAATTGATTTTTTCTATGTATTCTCTCTCTCTCCCTTTACTAGAAATTTCAGACTTCTTGAAGGTAGAGATTCTGTTTATTTTGTTCACTGGTATATATTGAGAGAGGGGGGAGGCTGGGGGGAGGGGGAGAGGGAAGTATCTGGCTCTAAATGAGTATTCGCTGGTTGAATTAATGAATTAGGCAAGTGAGGCAGTCTTAGAGACTGTTAGAATTATCTAACTTCTCATTCTTAGAGATAGAATGGGAGATTAGAACTTTCTGCTTTCTAGTCTGTTGCTCTGAACGTGGGTACTCTGTTTGAATATTCTTTAGCTTATTTCTGAATCACAGAACATTAACCTTTGTTGCTTTTTTTCTCCTAATGTAGATGCCAGAAGAAGAAGCTTTCTGTGTATTTGTTAAATTAATGCAAGATTATAGACTTCGTGAACTTTTTAAACCAAGTATGGCAGAATTGGGCCTTTGTATGTACCAGTTTGAATGCATGATACAGGTAAAAATGTAGTGTTAACAAAAAGGCATACAGCCTTTATATTTTTTGTCATCTCAGTTTAGTGACAGCTAAGCAAATTTAATGTTAAAGGCATTAAAACACTTGAAAAAGTTAGTGTTTTAATCACATGATTATTTGTTGGTTGATTAACACATAATTTAGACCTACTTTCCATTTAGGCACTGTGTACAGATATCTGCACCATCACAGTCTGGAACTTGACCGCAGTTTTTATATTTAAACCTTAAGCATATGTGCCAAATGTATCATAACCTCATTGCTAAATGTGTGAGTTTTTATTAAGCCCTGTTGTATCTTGAATCTTGTTAGGTAGACTGTGCTCTCTTATAGGAGCCCATGATGTTATGACACTGACATTAGTTCATTTCCTTTGAGACTGTCTCTTTTTCAGTGCTCTCCCTTGCCTTTCCCTTTTTATCTCATATTTTGCTAGCCTGTAATCTTTATAAAAAATAATGTTTCAATCCTTTTATGTTGGTAGTTTAATACTCAAGTCTAGTGCCTACATGAGAGTGAAGAGGAGAGGAGAGATGAATCAAAATTAAGTAAAAAATACCTTTGAAATATTTTACCTTTGTGGATTTAATTCTTATACTTTATATATACATAAGTTTACTACATTGTCCTGTAAAATAATGGTGTGTAAATATTCTCATTTCCTTAACTGTCATTAGGTAAGCAGAATTTAAGAATGTAGGTAAATGGTGCAGCTGTCATAGGGAATCTCCTTTTCCCTGTCAGCCTTACCCACAGGAATTTCTAAATCCTCATTCTGTTCTGTGTGTGGTGGGAGGAAGGGAATACGCAAATGTTTTTACATTTTAAAGAAAAACTCAGAGTAGGTTTTGAGATGATCCTTAAATTCTTTTTCTGAAATACTAAGCTTGTTTTTATCAACCCTTAAACTTTCCCAGTTTATTTTCAGTTAATGTGTCATTTATGTTTTCAATTATTCGAGTTGCTGAAGCATCTATTTTCGGTGAGAAGGTAGGAAGGTAAGGATAGGTGATAAGTGGTAAATGGCACCTAAAAGTATTTCAACGTAGCATTTCTTTCCTTTTTTAAAAAAAATCTTTGGAATATTAGAGTTTATAGAATTTATCAGACACCCATCTATCCACCAGTAAGATTAAACAACTTTAAAAGTTTTACTTATTTGCTTTAATTTTTCTTTTTATTAATAAATCAGGCATTAGAGATACAGACAGTTCTAACTCCACATTCTTTTCCTTTTCTTCCCTTCCCAGATAGTAACCACTATCCTGAATATATCAATTTCTACATCTTAACTTTTCCATTTGGTGCCTGATCTTATTTTTGTGTTTGGTATAGGCTAATGTAGTGTATATACAGTAATCTGATTTAAAATAATCAATTTTACCATGTTTTAACTAATTCTTTTCTTCTCTTTAGGAGCATCTTCCAGAGCTCTTTGTACATTTTCAGTCTCAGAGTTTTCATACCTCAATGTATGCATCATCCTGGTTTCTGACTATCTTTCTTACAACTTTTCCACTACCAATTGCAACAAGGATATTTGATATCTTTATGTCTGAGGTAAGCTAATGGGCAGACTGAGCAAGGAATCATTTGGGTACTTAGAGCAGGGCAATGAGAACAAATGGTACTAAACTGCTTACATGGATGATAATCATATTTAAACCTGTAACAACCCTATGAAGTACCGTTTGTTTCCCTATTTGATAAATGGGGAAGCTGTGACTCAGAGAAATGTTAAGTAGCTAGCTTGTCTATGGACACAGCATGTAAGTAGTATAGGTTTCAAATGTAGGCAGTCAAAATCTGAAGCCTACACCTTTAACCTTCTGAATTACCTCCTGATTGATTTAGTGAGAATTAGTGGGGGAGAAAATTTGCCTTATAGTTAATATGTTGCAATGCATCTGTTATCCAAAGAGCAAGAAGTAATTAATATAATTTTCTTATATTCCACGAAAACGTTGTCATTGACATATAGTAGTGATCTGTTGTTTTCCTTATTTTGGATGAGGAGGTAGGAAGCTAAGAATAGGTGATCAGTGGTAGCTCTAGCACCTGAAATATTATTGATTGTTATTAATTACATCTTAATCAAACCCAATGTTAATTGTTATTAATTACATCTTGGGAAGATTAATTTGTATTGCCTAGCTAAATTAATTTAGTCTACAGCCAACTGTGATCGTGTACTGGTTCACATGCCAAATCTGTCCTTCCTCTTGTTTTTGTAAATAAAGTTTTCTTGGAACACAGTCATGCCCATTTATGTTATCTTTGTCTGTTTGGGGCTAAAATGGCAGAATTGAGTATTTGTGACTATGACCATATGGCTGACGAAGCCTAAAGTATTTTCTAGCTAACTCTTTATAGAAAACATTTGCCAACCTCTAGTTTAGATCCTTAAGAGTTTACCTTATTATTCTTTTAAATGATTAGTTTTTATTGATAGAAGAGTAAGACAAATTTGCCTTCATGTAATTTGTTTTCTCAGGGTTTAGAAATAGTGTTTCGAGTAGGATTAGCACTTCTTCAAATGAATCAGGCAGAACTGATGCAACTCGACATGGAAGGAATGTTACAGGTAAGTCAATGCATAATTTCTTGAATGTCTTTTTTTTTTATTGTTAGACTTATTGAGGTGACATTTGTTAGTAAGAATTGAATGTCTTTAGAGTTTACTATTAATTAGTTAATAAATGGCACTAAGTAGTTCTTATATTTTGCTTTTATATATTGTTTTTAGCACTTTCAGAAGGTCATTCCACATCAGTTTGATGGTGGTCCAGACAAATTAATCCAGGCAGCTTACCAAGTCAAGTATAACTCAAAAAAAATGAAAAAGTAAGTGTTTTATATTTTGGTTTTTAGTTGTAGGGGTTTATTGACGCATTTGGAAATTAAATAGAAGTTGTAAAATATTCTAATAAGTGCAGTTTTCCCCCTCAGTTTATAGAACTGTAGTATTTTATTTGGTGGTAATGGTTTCAGTATAACAAATTTGATGTTGGAATTTTATACTGGTTTTAATAGAGGTGGCTGGGACCATTATAGATTACCTTTAAAACTCCCCCTTCCCATTCCACATTGATTAGAATTAGGAACCTGGTAAACACACACACACACACACACACACACACACACACACACACACACACATATGTGTGTGTGCTCATGCATGTGCTATAATTTTAAAAACCACTTTTATGGTGTGGTCCAATTCACTGACATTCTTCTCCTCTCAGTTGACTCCAGAGTGTCACTTAAATTCAAGATTAGCATAACCAACATGAAAGACTTACAGTATGGATTAAGAACTTAAGTTTTTATTTATTGCATATTACTTTGTAATGAAACTTTTCTTGGTATATATTTCATTAAAGTTCAAGATAAGTAGTTTTTTTTGTCTCATGAATAATTATTTTTGAAATATGGTAAAGGTGTTCATTAAGAATGATAGCTCTTATTTTTCTATCTTTTAGTACTTAAATAAATTTTAGCTTTAGGATGTCATAGTTAGCTTTCCTGACATTAGTTTCTGTGGTTATAAGATGCTTTAAAATGATAACGGTACAGTATGCTAGCAGTTCTCAGTATCTTTGCTGCTGCAACATGAAATTACATTAACACGTAGGACATACTCCTATGGATGTTCTTACTCCAGAATTTTTTAGGTATTTCAGAATAAAAACCATGACATTTTACTCCTTACACTTTTCATCTCTCTAATATAAAGACATTTGCTTCCCTTGCTACATTGCTTTTACCACTTCACAATAATTCCATGATACTAATACCCAGTCTGTGTTCAGAAAGGTCTTTTGTGCAAAAATGTCTTTTACCATTAATTGCATTTCATTCAGCTGTTATCATATTTCTTTTCATTTAGATAAGCACTGCCCACTTCAAATCCTCTTTTTAATATACTGACTTGTAGAAGAGTGCAAATTAGTTGTATGGAGATTATCCATTCTTAAGGATTTGTCTGATTGTCCTCATGATGTCATTTAACTTTTGTATCCCTTGTTTTCTGTTAACTAGGAACTAAATGGAAAGGCTTAACTGTTAAGCATGAACACTTTTGGCAAAAATATTTAATAGGTGATAAAGTGTACTTAATATTACCCTAAAGAAGTATGTAATGTCTGTCTGTCCCACTATTATTAATGATGCCATGACTAATGACTGGATTGGAGCAATGCCAGTCAGATTTTTTTTTAATTGTAATGGCTCTCTTTTATAACCATTAAGTAATTTGTATTTGATGTGTAGGCACTATGAGAATATCTAGTTCATAATGACTTCCACCTAATAGTTTTAGCATCTATTTGATAATGATAATCCTCATGTTTAAATTATTTCACGTGAGTGCTTGCTTTGGTAGCACATATACTAAAATTGAAACAATACAGAGAACATTAGCATGGGTATAAATTGATAGTTACAAAATAGTCAAGAGGATATAAAGTACAGCATAGGGAATATAGTCAATAATAATGTAGTAACTGTATATAGTGCCAGGTGGCTACTAGACTAATCAAAGGGATCACTTCATAAATTATATAAATGTCTAAACACTGTGCTGTACACCTGAAACTAATATAAAATAATATTCAGTGTTAACTGTAATTGAAAATAAATTTAAAAAATTAAAAATAGTCAAATGAAAATTTTAGAACTAAATAATACAATAATAAAAATTTCACTGTAATGGCTGAATGGCAGTGATAGAGGAGAATCAAAGGACTTGAAAATGGATCAACAGAAATCATCCAATCTGAACAACGGGGAAAAAAATGAACAGAGCCTTGAGAACTTAGAGAACGGTATAGAAAGGGCTAATATGTCATTGGAGTCCCAAAAGAGAGAAGAAAGATTGGTGTAAAAAATATATTTCAGGAAGTAATCCCTGAAAACTTCCCAAATTTATTGGTGTAAATAAGTTTATAGATTCAAGAAGCTCAGCAAACCCAAACAGGATCAACTTAGAGAAAACCATGTCCATACATGTCATAATCAAACTCCTGAAAAACCAAAGATAAAATCTTGAAAATACCAGAGAAAATTACATGTTACAAACATGGGAACAATTTAAATGATGCTAGATCTCTCATCAGAAATCATAGAAGCCAGAAGACAGTAGAACATTTTAAAAGTACTGAAACAAAAGAACTGTCCACCTAGAATTCTCTATCTAGTAAACATACCCTGTAAGGATGAAGGTAAAATAAAGACATTCTCAGGTTTAAAAAAAGAAAAAAATTAGGAAATTCTTTACAACTGATCTGCTGTAAAGAAATACTAAAACAAGTTCTTTAAGTTGAACAAAAATGATATCAGAGGGATATTTGGAACTTCATGAATGAGGAAAGAACAATAGAAGTGATAAATATCTGAGTAAATATAATAGACTGTTTTTATCCCCTTAAGTTCTTTCACATAGGAGTGACTGTTGAAAGCAAATTAGGACATTGATAGGGTTTTCAGTGTATGTAGATGTAATGCATATGACTACAACATACAGTGGGGAGGATTAAGGGACCTCTGTGGTTGTATAGTTTCTACATTTAAATTGAAGTGGTAAAATAATAACTCTAAGTATGCTGTGAAAATTTAGGTATATATTTTGTAAGCCCAAAAGCAGCCTCTAAAAAACTATGCAAAAAGATACAGTAAAAAAGCCAATATATAAATTAAAATGGAACATAAATAAATTCAATTAAAAATAAGTTTCTTAAAAAAATAAAAATGTTTCATTTGTTATAACAAAATTGTGATTTTCTAACACATTTATTATTAATAGTTGGCTTTCTTCATTAACACTTTCTTTATTAGCTGTAACATAACTTCACCCTACTGGAAACACAAACAATTATGTCCCTTTAATTCCAATATTTAGAGAAGAGAGTTAATGGAAATGATGTTCTTTTCAATTATTATTATTTTTTAGTAGGAGCATTATTAAGGACTTTTGGAATTATATTCAGTATGCTTTAACCTAATATAGTAATTATTTTTGACTTAAGGAGGCCTTTTAAGATGGCTCTTGCATCTTTTTAAACATGACTCTGTTAGTCTTCAAACACTTTCTTGTTTTAGGAATAAAAGATGTCCCAGCCTCATTGTGTACATTGATTCCTTTTAGTAAAGAGTAGTATTTACAGATCAAGTGTGAGGGGTCCTCACTGTGATTTAGCACGTCTTATCTTCAAGGATTTTTCAGTAGAAGGTAGAAAATACATACTGGGGAGTAAATGTAACTTCATAGAAATGTCTCTACCATTTCTTAACCCTTTGTAATATGGATTCTGCCCTTACTCTTCCACTAAAACCGTTTCTTTTGAAATCTTTATTTTTATTTATTTAAGAAATATTTTCTTTGCACTCAGAACATGTTGATAATTGCTCTAGATGTTGAAAATAAAATACTGAACCAAATAGACAAAAATTTCTGCTCTCATGAAACTTTTGTTACTCTGTGAGTGGGGGCGGCGCGCAGAAATGAAACAAAATTACATGGCAGGTGGTGTCAGTGGTTAGAAGTGCTATGAAGAAAGACAATCTGTGTAATAGATTATAGAGTAACAGGTGGGTGCTATTTTTTTTTTAAGTAGGGTAGTGGGCAAAGGCTTTTCTTGAAAGGTGGCATTTAAGCAGAGACCTAATAGAAGTGACAGGCAAGCCATGCAGATAACTCCAAGAGCTTTCCAGACGTAGAGGACAAGCAGTGCAAAGGCCTGGAGCATAAGTGTGCTTGGCATATTTAACAAACATGACTGTGGCCAGGATGGTGGGAGTAGGAAGATATGAAGGCAAGATAACAGAATTTTGTAACCCTTAGAATAGATTTTTGTTTTTATTTTGAGTAAGAGCAGAGGAAGGACTTATATTTTAACAAAACCACATTGGCTCCTATGCAGAGAATAGACATTGGAGGAGGTAGGGTCAGTGTAGATTCAGGGAGAGAGTTAGGAAACTATTGAAATAATCCAGTCTGGAGGATAATGAAAGGTTGGATTAGGGTGGTAGTAGTTAAGATGTCAAGAAATAATTGTTTCCCAGTTGCAAGTCAAATAGATGGTTTTTATTCCTAATCATACTTGATATACTAACTTTAGATGTGGGTGATCACTTCCTTTTTATTTTCTTTACTTTTTATTTTTAATTTATTGTGTATAACATTGATTAATAATAACATTATATCAGTTTCAGGTGTATAGTTTTATAAGACATCATCTGTATATTGCATTGTGTGCTCACCACCCAAAATCTAGTCTTCTGTCACCATATATTTGAACCCCTTTACTTTCTTTATCCTCCTACCACCCCCCCTTCCTTCTGTTAACCACAATTCTGTTGTCTGTGTCTGAGTTTGTTTGTTCTGTTTGTTCTTTTATTGCTGTTTTATATCCCACATACAAGTAAAATCACATGGTTCTTGCCCTTTTCTGTCTGACTTATTTCACTTAACATGATATGCTCAAGATACAATCACATTGTCCAAATGGCAATATTCCATTGTTTTTCATGGCTGAATAGTATTTCATTGTATTGATGTACCACATCTTTTTTATCCACTTGTTTGTCGAAGGACTTAGTTTTTTCTGTCTTGGCTATTGTGAATAATGCTGCAAAGAACAGAAGGATACGTATGCATACAGTTTTTTGAAGAAGTATTTTCAAAGTTTAAAGGTAGATACCCAGAAGAATGATTACTAGGTCATATGGTAGCACTATTCTTAATTTTTCAAGAAACTTCCATACTGGTTTTTTTATAGAGGCTGCACATCCTCTCCAACACTTGTTATTACTATTGGGGGGACCCAAAACCTGGAATTTATTTATAAAAAATTGTATATTTATTTTTACATGTTTAAACTTCAGTCACCTTCAAACTGCTCTTTATTTGACATAATACACCTATCAAGACACTTTTTCCACTGCTCAAACCAGTTTCTGAACTCATCAATTTTTATGCCTTTTAGTGCTTCTGCCAATTTTTGTTTCACCTCTTCCATATTGGCAAAGCATTCATCTGGGGAAACATTTTATTTGGGTGAGATTGGGTGTATAGGGAGGGTGAGGCACAGGGGTCATGCCATTTTTGGTTAGAAACTGCTAAACTCTCATGGTGTAGGCAGGTGCATAGTCAATGTGGAAAAACCAGTCATCTGTTTTCTACAGCTTGGGATGTTTTTTCTGTAAATCGTGACACAACCTTCTCAAAACTTCCAGACAAAAACTCTGGTTGATGGTTTGACCCAGAGGATCAAATTCTGAGTACACAATCCTTCTCACATTAAAGAAAGATAATTCTGGGTTTTTTTGGGTCCCCTTTCATGTCTTACTGATAGTAGCCATTCTAACAGGTGTGAGGTGGTATCTCATTGTGGTTTTGATTTTTATTTCCCTTATAGCTAGTGAAGTTGAGCATCTTTTCATACATTTGTTGGCCATCTGTATGTCTTCTTGGGAAAAGTGTTCAGGTCCTCTGCCCATTTTTCAATGAAAATTTTCGTTGAATTGTATGAGTTCTTCATATATTTTGTATATTGGCCTCATATCAGAGAGTTATTGTTTGCAAATATCTTCTCCCATTCAGGTGGTTGCATTTTTGTTTTGTTGGTGGTTTCTTTTACTGTGCAGAAGCTTTTTAGTTTGATATAGTCCCATTCATTTATTTTTGCTTTTCTTTCCCTTGACTTTGGGTTCAAGTTCACAAAAACCCCTCTTAGACTAAAGTCTATAAATTTAGTACCTATGTTTTCTTCTTTGTATTTTATTGTTTCAGGTCTTTTATTTAAGTCTTTAACCCATTTTGAGTTAATTTTGTGTATGGTGTCGGTAGCAGTCTACTTTTATTCTTTTGCTTGGGGCTTTAACAGTTTTCCCATTACTATTTTTTGAAGAGATTTTCCTTTCTCCATTATATGTTTTTGGCTTCTTTGTTGAAAATTATTTTCCGATAAATGTGTAAGTTTATTTCTGGGCTCTTATTGGTTTGTGTGCTTGTTTTTCTGCCAGTATAATTGTTTTGATTATTGTAGCTCTGTAGTATATGATGTATGACAGTTAAGTTTGTGAACTTGCCACCCTAAGCTGGCAACACTGTACAAACAGCTCAATAAGGTTTTATAACGTTGGTGTATCTGTGTCTCACATCTGTGTTCACTGTGTGGTGGTGTCTTGTTGAGTGGTGTTCATTATTGCATGTTTTGGTGTGCCGTCGCAAGAATGTTGGAGCTTGAACTAGAGCAATGAACAAACATTAAATTTCTTGTTAAACTTGGCAAGAGTGCAAGTGAAATCAGGGGCATGTTAATTCATGTTTATGGGGATAATGCCATGAAAAAAATGGCAGTGTATGATGGATTAAATGTTTTTCTGAGGAGAAAGAAAGCATCACTGATCAAGAGAGGTCAGGGCCTCCAATAATGAGCAGAACTAATGAAAACATTGCAAAAATTTGTTGAGTTGTGCGTCAAAATCATCGACTGATTATGAGAAACACAGCAGACCAAGTAAACATTGATAGAGAAACAGTCGTGTAAATCTTAACTGAAAATCTTGGCGTGAGAAAGGTGTGTGCGAAAATGATCCTGAAGGAGCTCACTGATGAACAAAAGCAAAGGAGAGTCAAAGTTTGCTAAGACCTTTTGGAGAGGCAAGATGATGTTTTGGGTTGTGTTATCACTGGTGATGAAACCAATACAACCCTGAAATAAAGTGTCACAGTGCACAATGGAAGACAGCTAATTCTCCACGACAAAAAAAACTTCCATCAGTCCAAATAATGAGTCAAAACGATGTTGCTCACCTGTTTTGATATCAGAGGGATTGTTCATTATGAATTTGTACCAAGTTTAGTATTTAGAAGTGCTGAAAATGCTGCGTGAAAAAGTTAAGATGAAAATGACTTGAACTTTTCACCAAAAGCTCATGACTCTTGCATCACAACAGTGCACCAGCTCACATGGCACTATCTGTGAGGGAGTTTTTAGCCAGTAAACAATAGCTGTATTGGAACATTCTCCCTACTCACGTGATCTGGCCCCCAATGACCTTTTCTTTACCCAAAGATAAAGGAAATACTGAAAGGAAGACAATTTGATGACATTCAGGACATCAAGGGTCATATGACGACAGCTCTGATCGCTATTCCAGAAAAAGAGTTCCAAAATTGCTTTGAAGGGTGGACTAGGCGCTGGCATTGGTGCATAGCTTCCCAAGGGGAGTACTTTGAGGGTGACTCTAGTGATATTCAGCAGTGAGTATGTAGTGCTTTTTCTAGGATGAGTTTGCGAACTTAATTGTCAGAGCTCAAAATTTGAAGTCAGGGACTGTAATACCTTCACTTGGTTCTTTTTTTCTCAGGATTGCTTTGGCTGTTCAGGGTTTTTTGTGGTTGCATACAAATTTGAGGATTTTTGTTGTTGTTCTATTCCTTTGAAAAATGCCGTGAAGATTTTAATAGGGATTGCTTTAAATCTGTATATTACTTTTGGTAATATGGCCATTTTAACTATGTTGGTTCTTTCAGTCAAACACAGAGTATCTTTCCATCACTTTGTGTCTTCTTCACTTTCTTTCAACAATGTCTTGTAGTTTTCAGAGTATAGGTTAGGTCCTTCACTTCTTTGGTAAGTTTATTCCTAGGTATTTTATCCTTTTTGTTACAGTTGTACATGGGATTGTTTGTTTGTTTGTTTGTTTGTTTGTTTTTGTTAAATTTGTTGGGGTGACATTGGTTACTGAAAATTATGTAAGTTTTTCTTCATTTCTTTTTCTGATATTTCGTTGTTAGTATACAAGACTGCAGTGGCTTTTTGTATTGATTTTCTATCATGTAATTTTACTATATTTGTTTGTTGTTTTTAGTAGTCTTTTGGTGGAGTCTTTAGGATTTTTAATATATAGAATCATGCCATCTTCAGATAGTAACAGTGTTACTTCTTGATTCCCAATTGGGATGTCTTTTATTTCTTTCTCTTGCCCGATTGCTCTGGCCAGGACTTCAAGTACTGTATTGAATAACAGTGCCAAGAATGGGCATCCTTGTCTTGTTCGTGATTGCAGAGGAAAAGCTTTCAGTTTTTCACCATTAACTATGGTATTAGCTGAGGGTTTGTCATATATGGCCTTTATTATATTGCAGTACTTTCCTTCTATACCCATTTTATAGTGTTTTAATGATAAGTGGATGTTATGTCTTGTTAAATGGCTTTTTCTGTATCTGTTGATATGATCATATGATTTTTATCTTTTATTTTGTTAATGTGGTTTATCACATTGATTGATTTGCATATGTTGAATTATTTTTGCATCCTTAGAATGAACCCCACTTGATCATGATGTTATCCTTTTAATATATTGTTATGTTAGATTTGCTAGTCTTTTGTTTAGGATTTTTTGCATCTAAGTTAATCAGAAATATTGCTCTGTGATTTTTTTTTTAATATTGTCCTTGCCTGGTTTTGGTATCAGAGTAATGTTGGCCTTGTAAAATGAGTTAGGAAGTATTGCTGCTGCTTCAAATTTTTTGGGAACAGTTTGAGAAGGATAGTTATTAAATCTTTTCTGAATGGTAGAAATTGCAAGTGAAACCATCTGGTCTTACACGTTGGTGTTTTGGGCATTTTTTTGATGACTGTTTCAGTGTCCTTACTGTTTATGAGTCTGTTTAGGTTTTCCAATTCTTAATAGGTCAGTCTAGGAAGGTTATGTATTTATAAGAATTTGTCTATTTCTTCTAGGTTATCGAATTTGGTGGCATAAAACTTTTTGTATAGTATTCTCATATAATCCTTTGTATTTCTGTGGTGTCTGTTGTAACTTCTCTTTCATTTCTGATTTTATTTATTTCAGTCTTTTTTTTCTTTAGTGAGTCCAGCCAGAAGTTTGTATATTTTATTTGTTTTCGAAGAACCAGCTCTTTTTCTGTTGTCGTTTTTGTTTTCTGTTTTTTAAAATTCTGCTCTAATTTTTCTTACTTCCTTCTACTTTGGGCTTTGTTTCATCTTTTTCTAGTTCTTTAAAGTGAAATTATTTATTTGATATTTTTCTTGTTTCTTGAGGTAGGTCTGTAGTGCTATAAACTTCCCTCTTAGTATCATTTTAGTTGCATCAATAATTTTTTGATATGTCATATTGTCGTTTTCATTTTTCTCTATGTATCTTTTGATCTTTTATGTCTTCTTTGACCCAATAGTTGTTCAGTAGCACGTTGTTTAATTTCCACATATTTGTGATTTTTCCAGCTTTCTTCTTATGGTTAATTTTGAGTTTCATGCTGTTATGGTCAGAAATAGTGCTTCGTGGGAGTTCCCTGGTGGTGTAGTGGCTTAAGGCTTTGGTGCTGGCGCTGTCAGTGCTGCGGCCTGGGTTCGATTCCCAGTCAGGGAGCTACCCACATACCAAAAAGCAAAAAAAAAAAAAAAAAAAGAAAAGAAAAGAAATACTGCTTCGTGTGATTATAGTCCTCTTAAATTAAATAAGACTAGTTTTGTACCTTCAGCTTATGGTCTGTCCTTGAGAATGTTCCGTGTGAACTTGAGAAGAATGCATATTCTGTTGTTTTGGGATGGAAACTCTAAATATTAATTATGTTCATTTGGTCAGTGTATTATTTAACTCCCCCTTTGAAAAAAATTTGTCATATGCACATAAAAGAATAGGTATAACATGTTTGATAAACATGAAAGAATGTATATGTTTTTAATTTTTGAGATGTAAATAAGAATAAAACAAATGCTTATGAAGTCATCACACAGCCCAAGTGCCCTGCTGCAAGAGATAGTCACTATTCTGAATTTTGGATTCCTGATTGACTTTTTTTGCTTTTTAAAAATTAGTCTCACTTCATATATAAGTAGTTATACTTATTTTCGTGTGTTATGAAAATTGTATTGTGCTGTGTAGAGTCATCTATGACTTGTGTTCATTGATTGACATTAACGATGGTTACATTTATTAGATTTTTTGTGTTGTTAACAGTTCATTGATTTTTACTGCTGTATAATATTCCATTGAGTAAATCTGCCATAATTTATCCATTTTTCTGATGGCCATTTCCGACATTCCAGATTTGTTTTCTGTTATTTTTTAAAATACTATGAATATTCGTGAGAGAATATTTCTGTGACAGATAGTTAGGAACGAAATTGCTAGACCACAGGTTATGTCATACACAACATTACAAAATTTGCCAAAGTACTACTATATTATAATCTCATAGAGCAAGTATAAGAGTTCTCATTGTTCTACTTCGTCATCAACACTTGATTATTCCTAATTTTTGCCAAACTATTGAATTGAAATACAATATCTCATTTTGGACTAAATTTATATTTCTCTAATTATTAATAAGTCCTTTTGCATATGTTAATTGGCCTCATGGTTTTCTTCTGTTTTCCCTTCCCTTTTCTATTGCTGTGTCTACTTCTTACTGCATTGACTACTTCTTAATGATTAGAGTAGTTGTTTATATGTATTCTGGTTAGTAATCCTTTATCAATATTAAAAGATGACTATTATCCATTTCTAATAAATACCACACTTGGAATAAGTAACAAAGTTAGATGTGGATTTGGCTTTGAAGAAGGTTCAAGCTTGTTGTAGGTTGGAAGGTGGCAGAATAGAAGAGTAAGTAGCCTGTTACAATTGTTGTCTGGTAAATGCCAATATAGGAGGTTTTTATAATAGTATAACTTGTAAGAGATGCCTAACCTGTGTGTCTTTAAACTGCATACAGTTTAAACATGCAGTCTGTTGCGGCTGTGGTTAGTAAAATGTTCAGAACACGGTAACTAGATTTTCAGTTTTTATCTATAGTCTTTCCTCATGTTTATCTGCCTGATAACATTCCTATGGTATAAGTATCTTGCTTCTCCTTTTCATCTCACCTTTCATATTCTGCCTTCTACCACTTTATAAAAGAAAGGCAAACCTGTCATTCTTCAAATCTTATGATGGTACATTTCTCTGGGATATAAAAATCACTGGAGTATTAAACAAAGGGGACAGTTTTCAAATGCCTTTTCCCAGGGGGAGTGTCCCCTGAGAGCAAAGCAAAAAAAATTGAATGGAGCAGTTTTTTATTTTATCCATCTGACAAATGCTTGGCAAAACTGCCTTATCTTTCTTACAATTAAAATTTAAAGTAGAATGGTGATCATCGAGGCAAGTATTAACTTGTATTTTATTTGAGTTGAAAAAGAAGGAAGACCTTAATACGGGAAGTAAATATAACTTGACTCATTGGTTCAATAATAATGACTGCCTTTACTACTTAGGTTACAGAATAGATATTATCCATAGATTAAATGAGATTAAATCTCATTTAGCATTTTAGAGGAAAAAATTTAAAGGACTTATAAATTACATTGTTTGCAACTATATACACTTAAAAATAATTTTTAGAAATCTTTAAAATGTATAAGGGGCAACATTCTTTTAGCAGGTACGTGAGGAAAAAATTTGGAAGACCACTGACATGATCAGACCTAGGGGATGGCAGAGGCTGAAGATTCAGGTTGTTTTCTGAAGAAGATGGCACCAGAGTACCTTTTCAGAGAACATTTGTTTCTAATTGCTGGGGTTTAACTGATAAGTGTAGTAGGAAGTCCCTCCAATGTGAAACTTATAGAAGTGCAAAAAACTGACAGAACAAATATATCATTAATGTCCATCAGTGAAAGTGCCATGAGGGAAAAATAAAACAGGATGAAGGACATAGAGTGTGGGATACTATTTTAGATAGAGCACTTAAAAATAGGGCACTCAGATTAATAAAGTGCCATTTGAGCAGACACCTGAGGGAAGTGGAAGAGAGAGCCATGTGATTATCTGGGGGAAGTGTCTTTCACATTGAGAGAACAGTAAGTATAATGACTGAGTCAGGTGTGTGATGGATATGTTTAAGGAATGCAAAAAGCCAGTGTGACTGTAGCATAAGCAAATGTGGATGTGGTGGGCAATAAAATCTGAAATATGGTGGGGCTATAGGGATCTTTAAAGTTGTGCTATCTTATATGGTAGCCACTTCCTACATGTGGCTATTTAAATTAAATACAATTAAAGATTCACTTTATAAGTTATATTAGCCATATTTTAAATGCTCATTAGTCACTTACATGTAGCTACTGTCTATTATAGTAGACAGCACAAATATAGAACATTTTAAAAACTTCTGTTGGACTTTGTTGGCCTTCCCAGGAGCCATATTTATATTCTGAGGGGACATCATTTGAGAAGTTTGAGAAAAGTGACATCATCTGGTTTTAAAAGTTTTACTTTTTTTGCATTTAGAAAGGTAAGTGGAAGTTGGCCAGGTGAAGAGAAGAGAAGGGAGGGCATTTTAGGCAGAAGGATAATACATGTATATGAGTACAAAGGCTCAAGGATACCTTTAAGAGATGAAAGTTGTAATATATCAGCATTCGCCTTTTTTTTATATATATATAATTTTTATTTTAGTATACTTTAAAGTTTATAAAAGTTACAAATATAATACCAGGAACTCCGTATACCACTTAATCCGAACTCATCAGTCCCAATAATAATCTTTATAGCTACTTCTCCCTCCCAACCACCCCCAATTCCCAACCTCACTCACTCCCCACCTCTTCACCCATGTCTTGGATTTAGTCCAGACACTCCAGGATCATGTATTGTATTTAGTTGTTATGTCAGTTCAGTTTCCTTTAATCTGAAACATTTCCTGAACCATTTTTTTGTTTGTTTCTTGTCCTTGATATATTTGAAGAGTACAGA
Source organism: Lyroderma lyra (assembly GCA_004026885.1). Classification (NCBI taxonomy): domain Eukaryota; kingdom Metazoa; phylum Chordata; class Mammalia; order Chiroptera; family Megadermatidae; genus Lyroderma; species Lyroderma lyra. The sequence continues at coordinate 69,611 of PVJL010001955.1, read as the reverse complement.
ACAGTTATTTTATAGAAAATTCCACAATTTATTTATTTATTTTTAAACGTTTCTTCATGATTCTCAGGGTGTGCATTTTTGGCAGGTATACCAATGATGTTGTATCTTCTCAGTTCACTATACCATAGGTACATGATACTGGTTTGTCTTCTTAAGGGTACCTGGGACATTATCCAGGAAATCATGCAGTAGATCACAAATTCAGTCTCAATAGATTAAAAAAGATGTATGAAATCAAAATCAGTAACAAAAGTAAAGGAAATTTTTTTGGAAATTAAACAGCATATTCTTAAATAATCAAAAGAGAAATCATAAGGGTAATAAAAAAATACTCAGGGATGAATGAAAACAAAAACACAGCATACCAAAACTAATGCAACATAGTGAAAGCAGTGCAAAGGGAGAAAAACACTCATGTTGAAAAACAAGAAAGATCTCTAGTCAACAACCTGATTTACAACTTAGGGAACTGGAAAAAGAAGAACAAACTAAATCTGAAGCTAGCAGAAGGAAGGAAATAAAGATTAGAGTAGAGATGAAATAGAGAATAGAAAAACATTGGAGAAAATAAATAAAACTAAAAGTTGGTACATTGAAAAGATAAAATTTACAAACCTTTAGATGGACTGAGAAAAAAATCTCATTAGAAATAAAAATGAGGAGGTGGGGAAGCTAAATATAAGGGGATGGAAAGAGGGGTCACATTAGGTGGTGAACTTATTATGCATCAAGTTGACAATGCACTGTGGAATTGTATGCCTGAAACCTATGTAATCCTTGCTAACAGATGTCACCCCAATAAGTCTAACAATAAAAATGAATTAAAAAAGAAAGAAAGAAAGAAAAATGGACATTACTACTAATTTAACACAAATAAAAAGCAGTATAGGAGTACTATGAGTAATTATGTGCCAACAACTTGAATAACCTAGATGGAATGGGAAAATTTTTAGAAACACAAAACCAATCAAAACAATCTCAGAGACAGAGAAAATTTGAATGGACCTATAACTAATAAGGATATTGATCAGTAATCAAAGGTCTCCTGACAAGAAAACCTTTTACCTGTTGACTTCACTGGCAAATTCTACCAGTCAATTAAAGAAGAACTAATATTAGCTCTTCTTAAACTTTTCCAAAAACTGGAAGAGGAGGAAGTAATTCCTAACTCATTCTGTTAGCATTATCCTGATACCAAAGCCAGATAAAGATAATACAAGGAAAGAAAACTAAAAGATCAGTATACCTTATAAATATAGATACAAAAATCCTCAACAAAATACTGGCAAACCAAATTCAGCACCAAATTAAAAGGATTAGACACCATAATAAATAGGATTTGTTTCTAGAATGCCAGGATAGTTCAACATAAAAAAATCGATTAATGGAGTATAACACATTAACTAAATGAAGGGGAAAAATGCACATGATCTTCTCAATTGATGTAGAACAAGTATTTAACAAAATTTAGTACCCTTTCATGATAAAAATATTCAACAAACTAGGCATAAGATGCACCTACCTCAAAATAATAAAATCCATGTATGAAAAAAACCACAGCTGACATCATACTCAATGGTAAAAGACTGAAAGCTTTTAAGCAACAAGGTAAGGATACCCACTTCTGCCACTCCTATTCAATGTAGTACTACAATTTCTAGCCAGGTCAGTTTGGCAAGGAAAAGAAATAAAGGCATCCTAATTGGAAGATAAAATTATCTCTGTTGGCAGATGACATGTAGAAAAACCTAATGATTTACCAAAAAACAAACAAAAACCAAAACTGTTACAGCTAATAAATAAATTCAGCAAAGTAGGAGGATACAAAGTCAACACACAAATATGAATTGCATTTCTATACACCAACAATGAATAATCCAAGAAGGATATTTCATTTATAGTAGCATCAAAAGAATAAGATACTTAGGAATGAATTTAACCAAAGAGGTAAAACACTTGTATAATGAAAACTAAAAAACATTTCTAAAAGAAATTAAAGAAGACATAAGTAAATGGAAACCATTCTATGTTCATTGATTGGAAGACTTAATGTTAAGTTGTCAGTACTGTTCAGTGAACTACAGATTCAGTGCAATCCCTGTCAAAATCCCAATTTTGTCAAAATAGAAAACTCCATCCTAATTTTAATATAGAATCTCAAAGGAGCCCAAATAGCCAAACAATCTTGAAAAAGAACAGCAGAGCTGGAGGATTCATACTTAGTGATTTCAAAACTTACTGTAATCAAAACACTGTAGTACTAGCATAAAGATAGATACATATAGAGCAATGGAATAGAGTAGAGAGCCCAGAAATAAGCCCTGGCATATATGGCTAAATAATTTTTTTGAATTCTTTTTTTGAGGTAGGGGTGGTTCCCTGGCTGGGAATCGAATCCAGGCCCACGGTATGGAGAGTGCTGAAGCCTAGCCACCGCACCACCAGGGAACCTGGATAAATGATTTTTGACAAGAGTTCTAAGACCATAGGGAAAGAGTTGTCTTTTCAACAAGTGGTGCTGAGAAAACTGTTCACTTCCAAAAGAATGAAGTTGGATCTTTACCTAACGCCATATATAAAAATTTAAATCAAAATGGATCAAAGAGCTAAATGTAAGAGTTAAAACTATTAAATTCTTAGATGAAAACAGGTCAAAAGCTTCATCACATTGGATTTGCGGGGTATGACACCAAAGGCACAGGCAACAAAATAAAAAATAGACAAATTAATGAAATTGTAAACATTTTATACAAACTAAAAAGGAAAACCAGAGAATGGGAGAAAATACTTACAAATCATGTATCTGTTAAGGAATTAACATTCATAATGTATAGAGAACTAAAACTCAACAACAGAAAACAAACATCTGAATTAAAAAATGGGCAAAGGAAGAGAATACACATTTCTCCAAAGAAGATATACAAATGGCCAATAAAATAAGCACAGCATCACTAATCATTATAAATATAAATTAAAACTACAATGAAATACCACTCCACACTCTTTAGGATGGCTTCTATCACAAAAACAAAGTAACAAATGTTGGTAAGGATATAGAGAAATAGGAATTGTTGTGCATTGTTGATGGGAATGTAAAATGGTAAAGCTACTATGAAAAACAGTATGGCATTTCTTAGAAAATTAAAAATATAATTACCATATGATTCTAATAAAATTGAAAACCCAGAAATAAACCCACATATATGGGCAGATAATTTTCGACAAAGGAGTCAAAAACATAACAATGGAGAAAAGAAAGCCTCTTCAATAAATGATGCAGGGAAAATTGGAAAGTCATGTGCAAAAGAATGAAACTAGATTACTGTCATCATATACCAAAATTAACTCAAATTCATCAAAGACCTACACATAAGACCTGAAACAATTAATTGTATAGAAGAAAACATTGGTACTAAACTTAAGGATCTTGGGTTCAGGGAATAATTCATGTATTTCACCTCAAAGGCAAGGGAAGTGAAAGCAAAAATAAATGAATGGAACTATATCAAACTAAAAAGCTTCTTCACAGCAAAAGAAAGCATTAACGAAACAAAGAGGCAACTAACCAAATGGAAGAAGATATTTGCAAACGACACCTCCAATAAGGCTAATATCCAAAATATATAAAAACCTTGTGTAACTTAGCACAAAAACCCCCAAATAATCCAATTAAAAAAAATGGGCAGAGGACCTGAACAGATACTTCTCCCAAGAAGACATACAAACTGGCCAACAGATATATAAAAATATAACACTCAATTTCACTAGCAATTAGGGAAATGCAAATCAAAACCACAGTGAGATACCACCTCACACCTCTTAGAATGGCTAACATCAACTAGACAAGTAATAAGTGTTGCAGAGGCTGTGGAGAAAAAGGAACACTTACACACTGCTGGTGGGAATGTAAGTTGGTACAGCCCCTATGGAAAACAGTATGGAGGTTCCTAAAAAAAAAAAAAAAAAGAGTTACCATATGACCAGCATTCTCTTCTGAGTATCTACTCAAAAATCTGAGAACTTTTGTCTGCAAAGATATGTGTGTACCCCAATGTTGATTACAGCATTATTCACGGTGCCCAAGACATGGAAAAATCCAGTGCCCTTTGATAGATGACTGGATAAAGAAGATGTGGTACATATACACAATGGAATATTACTCAACTGTGAGTCTCCAGTCAGCTAAGTCTCACTTGAAACGACTGGAATAAACTACTCAAGACACAAAAGCTTGGTGGAGAGGGAGAGGCCATCTTGAAGGAAGAAACCTCCTGAGGCTCTTTTCTTTGCCTTTTTATTTAGAAGGCTTAACAAGATGATTGCAAAGTGCCTAAGGGTAGCTGATGTAGGAGGAAAGGGGATTATGGGACTGTGTGCGGACGAGCACGTGGGCAGAGTTAACTAGTAATGGAAGACCTGTTAATGTTCAAGCTAGGGGAATTAAGGGTAGGGCAAGTAAAGCTCAATCAGCTGGAGCCCACATCGTGATTACATACATTCCCTCTGTGCATAGATTTCTGTCAGTACTTTCTCAGCTGTGTGCAGCCTGAGACCTCATAGTCTGTGTTTGCTTCAGGGCAAAATCAGCACACATTCATTCTATGTGATGTGGGGGGTCTTAATTTCTTAGCCAGTCCATATGAGGTTGTGGACTGGGTTCGCGGACTCCTACACTTAACCATAAGAAAAGATGAAATACTCCATTTGCAACAACATGGATGGATCTTGAGATTATCATGCTAAGTGAAATAAGTCAGTCTAAGTCAGGAACCATGACTTCACTCATGTGGGGTATAAAACTGAAAGCAACAAAGGAACAAGAAAAGAAACAAAAACTCATAGACACAGATAATAATTTAATGGTTACCAGAGGATAAGTGAGCAGGAGAGTGGAGGAAGAGGGAAGGGAGTCAAATATAATATTTGGTAATGGAAGGAGAACTGGTTATGGGTGGTGAGCACGCAATGCAACACAAGATGATGCGTTATAGAATTGTACTCTTGAAACCTATATAATTTTACTAACCAGTGTCACTCCAATAAGTTTAATCATAAAAACACATTGAAAAAAAGAATTATATGATCCATTGATTCTACTTCTGGGTATATACTCCAGAAAAATGAGGTAGTTTCAAAAAGATATTAATATACCTGTGTTCATATCAACATTATTCATTTTAGCTAAAACACATAAGCAACTGAAGTGTCTGTCTATGGATGAATGGATAGGTAAAATGTGGTGTATAAATATGATTAAATTCATTGTATTTACAATAAATGCAGCACAATTCAGTTTTGAAAAGAAAGGCAATTCTGACATGGATATAATAGAAATGAACCTTGGGGACATTATGCTAAATATGATAAGCCAATCACAATAGGATAAATACTATATTATTCCACTTACAGGGGATACTAATGTTGTTATAATCAGAAAGACAAATAAAATGATTATTGTTAGGGTCTAGGGAGAGAGGAGAATGGGGTGTTATTCTTTCATAGGTAGAGCTTTAGTTTTATAAGATGAAAAGAGCTATGGACATGCTGTGGTGATAGCTACACAACATTATAAATGTATTTAACACTAATTGAACTGTACATTTAAACATAGCTAAGGTGGTAAATTTTATGTTACATGTATTTTACCCTAATAAAAAATTGCTGTGAGCTAAATGAGATTTTGTTTGTAGTAAATGGTAGGGTTTTGTTTTTTGAGGGAGAATTTAATTTTTAAAAGCAGCTGTGAGATACTTGAGGCCTAACCTTGTTAATATTTGGAGTTGTTAAACTTAATACTAACATTTTTGGTTGAGAGCAAGATATAAAAATAACTTTTTGGACTAATTTTTGTATATTCTATACATTTTTTAAAGATAATTTTACACTTATGGTCAGGGACTGTGCTTCAGTCTTTTCTTGTATTTTATGACCTTGATACCTCTGAAGCGAGCTAATTAGTTACTTGGTAGAATGTTCTTCAATTTCGGTTTGTTTGCTGATTTCTCGATTACACTGAGAATATGCATTACTGGAAAGGATACCACAGAAGTGGTGCCCTTCTCAGGACATTCTAACAAGGGTTGCGTGATGTCAGTATATATTACTGGTGATGTTAACCATGATCATTTGGCTCAGATGTTATCTGCTAGGATTTTGTACTATAAATTTACGTATTTCTCTTTGTAATTGCTAAATATATTTTAGGAGAAATACTTTTGAGACTCTGCTTAAACTTTTATCCGCTAATTTTAGCATCCATTGCTTTTTCTTGCCTGTGGCAGTTACTGTTGTGGAATTCTAATGGTGATTTTTATACTTGCCTCATTTCTTCTATGTTAGGTATAGTTGTCCCTTCCCCCCCATTAAAAATTTCTCAGTCAGTTTTAGTATAGTCATGTACAATATGGTGACAATTTTTTCCGTCAGCAGCGGTTTGAATATATGAAGTTGGCCCCATAAAATTATAATAGGGCTGAAAATTTTCTGTCATCTAGCAATATGTAGCTATGGCAACATTATATAGCACAATGAGTCACTCACATGTTTGTGGTCATGTTAGTGTAAACACAGGTACTGTGCTGCCAGTTGTAGAAAACTATGGTTACATACAATTATGTACAGTACATAATACTTGATAATAAATTACTGTGTTGCTGGTTTATGTGTTTGTTCTACTGTACTTTTAATTATTATTTTAGAAAGTATGCTTTCTATTTATTAAAAAAAAAAGTTTTCTATAAAATAGTATGCCATGTTAGCTGAGCAGCAGGCTCATGATTCTTGTGTTTATTAATTCTCTTGATTGCATCATTTTCTCTTGCACTTGATTTAATCTTGTGTTGTTTTGTTCATCATGATCCCTGAGCTTTTTGCACAATGGTAACATCACCTAATGATGCACTTCTCAGAACATATTTTTGTCATTAAGCTTTTTGTTGTTGTTGTTAAGAACCAGTTAAACTCTACAGATATATTTTAATTTGAGGGTGGCGAAGTTTAAGGCTGTATAGAATATAGAATCTGTAAATTCAATTCTCTGCTTGGTGCCTTATATATTTTACTTTCTGAAGTTTACTTTTGTATAGTTCTTATATTTGTTATTTGTGAAGTAATTTTATGTAAGAATTCATGTAACTATTTTGATGATTTCTCTCCTAATCAAATTTCTCAAGTTATAAGTTGGGGAAACCTAACAAAATTATATTTTGTGTTAATATGTCATTTTAAATTTTGCAGTTTAATAACCATTTTGGAATGAAAACATACCTTTATTTATTTATTTTTCCCTTCTTAGGCTTGAAAAGGAATACACTACGATAAAAACTAAAGAAATGGAAGAACAAGTTGAAATTAAAGTAAGCATCTCAGGACTTTTAAAGATGCTAAATATAAATTGCTTGAACTTGGTTATTTGGCAGTAGATGTTAGGTTATGTTAATATATTTGTTACCTGCCTGTGGTATATTTAGCAATGATATTTGTATTTGTATATTGATATATTATGTGCCATCCCACTAATTATAGTTGAAAATAGATATTTCAAAAACCAGAATAATTTGACTAGAGTGGTTTTCATTCTACTGTAAAAGAGGGCAGTTCTTCCCTTTTTCTAGATATGTTGGTGGGTCATCAGAAGAAAGTACTTCTGTGGGGAAGATAATTATCATTCCATTTAAGCATATTTTAAAAAGTTGCAGAGAAGATAATCCATAGCATGCTGAGACTAACAGCTATGTAGTCTAAGGTAGACCAGATAGAGAGATCATTGCACTAGAGCTAATTAAGGCTGCCTTGGAGATGCAAGAAACTTTGGCTAATTCAGTTTTCTCATTACTAAGTAAAGATTATACTTTTGAACTACTCTCCAGAGAAACAGGTAGATTTTCAACGTAATGGCCATATGAGGGCTGTCCAGAAAGTATCAGCCATATAATATGAAAAATAGAGGCATTTGTGGCTGGATATTTTCTGGACAGCCCTTGAAAATTCCTGTATATACTTTAAAATGATTATTTATGCTACCTGCAGGGCCAGAAATTCTTTTCTTTTTCTTTTTTTTTTTTGGTGGGGGCGGGGGGCGGGGGGTAGTTCCCTGGCTGGGAATCGAACCCAGGCCACAGCGTTGAGCGTGCTGAAGCCTAGCCACTACACCACCAGGGAACTTCCCAGAAATTCTTAAGTTGAGGATCTTTGGTGTTCTTTGAGCTGGGAGTTAAGGAAAATTGTATTGGCTTTTATGCTGATAATTTCAAGATGGGGATGATGAGTAGGAATATGAATTAGTGAAGGAACTCAGTGACTGGCTAATCCAGTTTCTAACTCTTAATTCCCCCCACCCCCCAAAAGGAAACAAAAACAGTTTTTATTGAGTGACTCTGGGTTTTTTTAACTTTTTGTTTGGGTGTGTCTGTCTTGAGTTTTTATTTTGACCTGGCAGGCATTAGATGACCACCTTATTCATAATTAATTAGCCTTGTATTAGTTGAACTTCAGTGCAACACACCACTCTACAGGTCTTTTTACAAGGGAATGGGTTCTATTAATACTCCTTGCTGTGGTCTCCAAAAGCCTCCTGGGAGACAATCTCCCCTATTTTTCTATGTGACTTCTTCCTTATCAATTCTGTCTCCCTTCTCTAGATGTTTTATTTCCATTTCTGTCACCTATTCCTATGAATTGGAAATAGGTACTTCTACATTTTTCAGAGAAGAGAGGCAGACAGAAAACCGAAAGAAAAGATCCTTATGTGGATGTTTTACCTCCTTTTTAAAATTCTGTCACCCAACTGCTGCTCTACCATTTGCTTTTCTTTTAGGTACCATGAGTAAGGGTAATATTAAATCATACCCTCCACTTCAACCTACTGAAAGTAAAAAGTACGTCATCCTGACGAGTGGGGAGAGAGTATGGGTTATCGCATACAAGGAATATTCGGAACTGCAAATCAAGAATCTGAGGATGGGGAAGCCATCCTGTTCATTCACCATGCTATGTTATTGAAAAAAAAACAAAATCTCAGGTCTATGAACAATTCTTGCTCTTGAAGAATTTTCCTCTAAAATTAAGTCACGTGAATGTAGGAATAACAAGCCTTTTCAAAAAGATCTTTAGCAGATTTTAGCCTACATTTGCAGTGTTTTTCAAGTTTTGTTTTGGGAGAAAGTTATAGTTCACAAAATACTTTTGCATGCCAGGTCCATGTGTCTGAGGGAAAAACAGATGGCATAAAGTTATTTATAGAGAAGAATCTGGGAAAAAAAGGGAAAGTTAAAAATATTAGTGGGACATATCCAGTAAAGTAGGCTGTCCCAAAGGTAGTCTGTTTCTTGTATAAAATCTTGTTTCCACATAGATCTTTCTTACTCTCATACCCTTTCCATCTCTCTTCACTTCTTCTACCCCCACAAAAGCCAAAGCCAAAGCAATTATTGTGTGACTGAACTTTTTTTCACTTTTAAGTATGGCTATGTCTGGTTTTTGACTTGGACCTGGAAACTCATTTCAGAATCAGATGACCACCTTGATTATAGGGTCAGTCATTGTCAAATGACCACCTTATTTACAGTCAATTAGCTGTATAGTATTTGAGCCTTTCTCTAAAATGCCACTTCCTTACTAACACTCTTCCCTCCCCCACCCCCATATTCCCTTTTACAGTGAGTGAGTTCTGTTAAACTAGTGCTTTTTCCCTTAGTTCTCCTCAAAAACTTTCAGGGCCATAGCATTGTACCGTTCTTTATGTAGGCATATAGTATGATCATCAATTATTTGATATTTTTATATGAAAGTAAAAAAATCAGCCTTTGATGTTAATACAATGTATTTAAGGTTTCATTGCTTTTTACTTTAATTAAAATGCTAAGATCTTTGGGTTGGTGACCTTTTATTCTAAGAATTATATCTGACGGTCAACTCCCTGATCAAGATGTGACTTTTAAGTATTTTCCACCCCTTCTCTGAAAGTGTTATAAGAAGGTGTTGATAATAATGCTTTCATATGGAGAATTTTACATTTTACTGTGTGAAATTTTTTGTTAATAGAAACATCTTTATCAGTATCTTCTTCCAATCTATTGATGTTCCACCTGAGGGTGAGGAGGTAAGAAATATTAAAATTTTAGCTTATATTAGGGTAACTCACAAATCTTTAAAAAAGAAAAAAAAGAAAAACCTTTATCTCCCACTCTATTTAGATAAATATATGAACTGGTAATCTAATATTTATATTTATAGTTATGCTTTGGGGCATAGAAATCTAAAACCCTAAAATGAGAGGTGTTAGAAATTCTAATTGGTTTCTAGTGAGAAATTAAATATTTTTTCTTATTTCAAAAATTATGAAATGTCCCATATATGCCAGAAAACAGATAATATAAAAACACTGGTGTATTCACTGCCTGGAATTAAAAAAAGAAATCATGATAAATATTATCTAAAAAAATCATCCAGTAATTATTTTTAGTAATCAGTATGAGGTATTAGTATTGACACATTTATCACTTAATATATCAAGGATCGATCATCTACATGCATTATGTTCTTTTATTCATAGAGTAGTATTATGAAAGGTTTCTTATCCTCATCTTTTGAAGAAACTGAGCTTCAGAGAACTCAAATAATATACAGTGGTCACATTGCTAGAAAATAGTGAAAGTCAAGGATTTGAACTCTAATTTGTATGTGTTATTTTAAAGCCCATAGATGTTCTTCAGTGTATACACTGTGCTGCTTTTCAAGAGGGACTTTAATATATTGGTAATGTGAGAAGGATGGATGCCCATTTTACTGTGGCATTCTGAACTTTTCATTAAAAAACTAACGGCTGCATGATAATATCTAGTGGGGATGCAATAGCATAATTGATTTAATAAGTCATTCATTTAACAGGTACTTATAGTGCCTACATACATGTTCTAGGCACTTGAGGTGTGTTTATGAAACTAACCAGTTCCTGCCTTGATGGAGTTTATATTCTGGTACAGAAGTCAATAAACAAACAGCAAAGTAAAATTTAAAGTGTTTTAGATGATGATAAGCATTCAACAGGAGAATAAAATGCCTTAGGGAAGGGAAAAAATGGTAGTATTTGGATTGTAAATTTAGAGAAGGTGATCAAGCTACTTTTGAATGAAGACCTCAAGGAAGTGAGAGAGCTAGATAAATAGATATCTGGAAGGAGAGCAGAATCTGGTCAGGAGTGTACTTGGTGAGGAAGAGTAAGGAGGCCATTGTGGATGGGACAACATGAATGATGAAAGTGATGGGAGGCAAGATGGTGTGCGTTGCAGATGACTAGGGAGTTGCTGACCATGTGAAGACTTTGGCTTTTACTCTGATAAGCAATTGGAGGTTTATAGTATAGGGGCACTTGAGTTGTTAGTGGATTGTTCTGGCTTCTGTGTTGAGAGTAAATTGCTGGGGGCAAGAATGAGTGGGAGGCTAAGTACAAGGCTGGTGAAATAATGCAGGCAGGAGATGATGGTGGCTTGGACTGAGGTGGTAGGAAGTGATTGGATTCTGAATAGATTTTAAATGTAAAGTTGACTGAATGTAGAGGTGTGAGAGGGACAGGAATCAAGCATTTTGGCTTGAGCAAAATGAAGTTCTGTCCCTGAGATGAAGAAGACTACAGGGGGATCTGGTTTGGGTAGGAATACCAGAGCCTAATTTTGCATATTTTAGGTATGAAATGCCTAGGAGATGTTCACACTCCTTGAATATTTGGAGTTGGAGTTAAAAGAGGACAGGCTCAGTATAAATATCAATTTGGCAGCTATTGACACAATGATAATATTAAAGCTTTGAGAGTGAATGAAATTACCTGGAGAATGCTTCTAGATAATACAGAGAAGAGAGTTCAAGAATTGAGCCTGAATGTAAGCCAGCATTCAGTAAGTCAGACAGAAAAAGTCAAGAACCATAGGACTTCACTCATATGTGGCGTATAAAACTGAAAGCAACAAACAAAAACTTAATAGACACAACAATTTAATGGTTACCAGAGGGTAAGAGAGGAAGGGGGCTGGCAGAAGAAGGTAAAAGGGGTAAAATATATGGTGATGGAAGGAGAACTGACTCTGGGTGGTGAGCACATAATGTAGTAGTATATAGACGATGTATATCGAAATGTACACTTGATGCCTATATAATTTTATTAACCAGTGTCATCCTAATAAATTTAATAAAGATAAAAAAATTAAAGGTCAGGAAGATAAATATAAAGCAGCAACAGAACAGAACACCAGGGAGGTATAGTGTCCTAGAAGCCAAGAGAAAAGATTAAAAGATAGTCACATTGAGTTGGTCCCCCCCCCCCCTTTAAGGTTGATAAAAAGCACATGTTTTTATGGTAATAATTAAGTAGGAAAAATGAATGATGTTTGAATGACAAGGTAATTCCTGGAGTCAGGAGGGTATAAGATTTACTGTATGGGTAGGAGACTCAATTTGGTCTAACATAGGTAGTTAATCCATAATAACAGGAGAGAAAGTAAAATATATGGGCAAAAATGCAGGTAAATTATAGGATGTAGTTGTGGGAGGTTGTGAAATTCTTTTCTGATTGCTTCTTTTTTTTTTTTTTCAGTGAAATCATAAGGGTTGCTGGTTTGAAGGAAGAGTTAATTATGAAATAGTGACCTAAGAGGGAAAAAGAAGGGACTAAGCAAATACATATTTATTGCTTGGACACATTAAGAGTCCAAATGAGTAGTGATTAGTAATTTAAATAAGAATCATGGTTATATTTTTCTTTGATCATATTTATCAGCATAGGTGAAGACACAGAGTTGTCAGTATGTTGACCCAGAGTAGTGGTTTCAGCAGACAACTATACTAACTACTAAAAAAGAGATGGGAAAGGGAGGATAAAAGCAAAGAAAAGTCTATAATGATGGGAAATTAAACTTTGTAAAGAGAGGACATCTAGGAATAAGAAATGATGAAAAGTTGATAGGATCACTGGATTGTCCCTGTGAGAAGGAGGACTGTTGAGTTTGGGTTATATCAAAATACTGTATTTTTCTGTGTATAAGATGTTCCCATGTATAAGATGTCCCTTACTTTTCTAACTCAACATTGAGAAACCCTCTCAACCAGTTACTCCCGTGTATAAGATGACCCCCAATTTTTGGTCTAACAGTTTTAGACAAAAGTATCGTTTTACAAGTATACAGGGCAAAATACGGTAAGTTGGAAAGAATAAGAGATGATGGCTGAAGAGTGAGTTTTTTGAAACCAAGATTTTTCTATTTTAGGATATTTGTTTCTTACTTTTTTTATCATTAAAAATATGCTTATAGTTAGCATCTTGTAGATAAAGTTTTTGGCCCCTTGAAGTTCCTTGGCCAGTTGTAAAAAATAAAATTACTGAATTAATAAGATATTAATATTTTTAAGATGTTTGCTATGTACTAAGTAAATTTCCTAAAGAATATTTCCAGAGTATATCCTTCTTAGCAGTGAGTTTCCATTTCATTAATACTTTGCCAACATTGTGTATTTCATTCTTGGTTTTCATTCTTCTGTTTATTTTTAAGTGTACATATTTATCATATTTCTCTTTGCGATTTTCACTTAAAAGTTTAGAAAACACTCTTTTAATCAGTTCTATAAAATGTGATTAAACAAATACTCAGAAATTAATGACAAATAACACTGAAAAACTGCATACAGTTGTTTTAACAAGATGACTAAAATGGTAAAGACAAAAGTAACTACATGTTGTGTAAATATATGAATTTCCCTGCAAAATACACATGAACAAACGCAGTCAAATTTAATTCCTTGCAATATTCCAGAGAAATAAAAAAATCTAAGGAATCACTGTAAAAAAATAGACAAAAGTAATAAACTAGTATTTTTGCCTAACTTTAAAAATATGAGCCTTGCTTATCTCTAACCAAGTGTTTGGTATATATTAAGCACTATGCCATCTCATTTAATTATTTTAATATCATTGTAGTTGTTATTACTCAAATTTTCTAGATGAGGAAATGGAGAGCCTAAGCCATTGAATGACATGGCTCAGGTTTTAATTGTAGAATGAGGATTTGAACTTAAACCTGCCTGACTTCAAAACCCAGTCTCTTACCTAATTTAGTACACTAGTCATTATCATTTGGAGATGATAAACAAAACAATGTAACAGTGGGGAAAATTAGCTCTACCAGACATTAAAAGGTATTACAAAGCTATAATTATCAAAATACTATGATACTAATCCAAAAAAATGACAGAAACACTTGAAATTCAATAAGCAACCAACCCTGAAATAGTCCTTACTAACTGATAAAGTCTATTACAGTTATCAGTTCATGATGAAGTATCACATGAATGAGGAATTGATTTATTTAAAAAGTAGTACTAAGATGTTTGAGGAAAAATCAATTTAGATTTTTCTCTATAGCGAAGTTTCAGAAGATTGAAAGGAATGGGACAGGGAATTCAGGTGAATGTTTTTCTAAATTTTGTTATTAGCATTATTTTTATTGTGACATTAACTTCATTCACTCAATTGTCTGGTTGAACTTACCTTCTAAATCTTTTAGGATAAATAAAATGTTACAATTTTTTGGATGAAACATGTTGAGAACATTTTGAGAATCACATTTGTTTCTTTGGCTTTCTAGACTTAAAACAGCATTTAATAATTTCTTACTTGTATAGACCACCATTGCTGTTTGTAGTCTGAGATCACACATTTCAAATAGTCTAAATATGTTTTAGTGAACAGAACAAGAAAGTCTAATTTGCAAACTATCTTTGTAATAACTCTTAAGATTTATTTGTTCTAATTTCTCCACTTAAATAAGATACAATAATTCATGGAGTCTTTTATTTCCTTTGCCTGAGACTTTGTGTGTTATATAAACGATATTTTAGTCTTTACTGGCAAAACCTTAGATTGAATTGATAGAAGAATTTCCTGAGAAAGACATTTTTAGTGAGAATTTAGAGGAAGGTAGGGTTGGAACAACGCTGGATTGAGTTGTAAAGCAAACTGGTACAAAAAGGTATTAGGGGTTTTGAAATTTGATGCTAAAATGAGAGGACAACATTAGCGGATTCTAAAATGAAGGGATAATTTATATAGGGGGTTATTATGAAATTATATTGGTGAAATATGAAAGGAGATTTTTTTTAAAAACGTAGAGTGTTTTAGATTTAATGCTTAATGGCAATAATTTGAAAGGGTTTTGAGAGTTGGACATTGAACAGTTAGGTAATTTTTTAAAAATGTGGTTTCACTTTTTGAACAGTGAGACAAATGCTACTAATTGGAACTTTTAATTTTCTTATGTTTAAAACAATTTATGATGACCAATCATTTGATGAAAACTCATTCTTTATATTTTCAGAATGTAAGGGATTTTGCAGCTTGACATATTATAGCACATTGTAAATTGAGGCTGGTCTAATTCTAAACTGACAGTTTGGTATTTATCCTGAGTATACATTTTTTCTGATTTCTTATTTTGTTTATGTGATAGACATTTGAATACTGTTTATGTAGATAGGCTTTGTAGGAGATGAATGAGTTAGAATCTTTTCTATCTAATGGGGATGTTAAGACATAAGAAAATACAATATTGATTGTGAGTCATTATAATAGATACAGAAAAGAAGGGATATTTCTATATGTATTATAGCTTATATTAAAATTTAGTCACAACTGGAATGATAAATGTGGTGGTTATTTCCTTAGCCATATATTGCTTAACTCTGAGACATTAAGTATTTGACAGAAAATAATATAACCATTCCTTAGACTCTTTTCTTATTTATATAACATGGTATATTTTTAAGGACTATGATTTTGGTATCATTTTCCCTCTTAGGAATACTTGCAAACAAGCCTTGTTTGTTTCTGTTTCTTTTTTCTTTCTTTCTTTCTTTTTTTTTTGCAGAGGTTACGCACAGAAAATAGGCTTTTAAAGCAGCGCATCGAGACATTAGAAAAAGTAAGTAAATGACTACTTGTGCAAGCCTCTGCTGAATGTACAGTATTTTTTTTCTGTCTATTTTATATAAAGGTTCAAGAAAGCTAGCACAGATGTCTCTAAAGTTGTGGTATTGACTGGCTGCTTAGCTTGCCTAGCTTACTGCTGAACTATGTAACTTGTCATTAATAAAAATTGATCACTACCAAGTTCTTGAACTTTAAAGTTTTAACTAAGGTTATTATTATAGTAACATTTGTTTTCTTTACACATGTTTTCTAAAATGTATTTTCTTTAGAGGAACCTAACTAAAAATCTATTCTGTATTGTATTTTAAAATTTCAAATATTTCCCTGACTTTCTAGCCACACATTAAATGTGGCAGTGATTCCTTTACGGCCTAGGATTGCTTTTAAGTTTAGTAAAAATGATTGACTGATCTCTTATATAAAAATTCACCGTGATTTTCAACACAAGGAAATTGTGTTTAAACTTTTGATTCTTAGATTCTTTTGTTATCACTCGTTACCTCTTCCTCTTTCATCTAAAGTAACTGAGCAAACGTGGAAATTTTGCATTCTTTCTTATATTATACTTTCGATATAATGTCTTTTGTAGTCTTTTTTCTGATGCTATAAGAATATATTGAGTAATAAAAGTAGGGTGTAACAAAATATTTTAAGAAAAACATCTGAATTTATGAACTTTTTTGGTGATTTTTTTTTTTTTTACTGAAGGTGAGAGAAAGTAGGTTTAAAAGTACTTCTCATGATATTGCCAAGTACCTTAAAATCTTTCCTGAAAATCTATAGATCAATATTCAAGAAAGCAATAAATGAAAAATAGTTTGCATATTTGTCCTTTGAAAGTATTGATGGTTTCAGATTAAATAGCGCTGCACAGGGACAGGATGCTTATTACATGTTTATTTTTGTTGTCTAATAATTGCAGGTACATTATATTAAGTAAAAAATAGTTTTCCTGTATTTTCTTCATGTTACTAGAGTTGCTTTAATGATAATTCTACTTTCTTATGACTCTTCAAAAATGATGAGCCTTAGTTGTTTTTAAGTTGTTTTAATTATATACTCTTTTTTTCACTAAATACTCAGTTTACAGTAAAATGCACATCTTCTTAGTCCTTTATCTTTTGGAGTGAGAAATTTTCACAGAGAATGCATTTTTATTTCATTGAACCTTCAGGATGATAAAGGTGCTGTAGGAAAATGTTAAGCTTGGATTTTGCTTCTAGAAAACTAAGTACCTTTACTGGCTTAGTTGACCTACATGTGTCCTTTGGCACTTAAAATTCTATAAATACCTGTGTATCAATGAAATTCTGCACACAAAAAGTTTACTTACTTAGTTATTGCTAGAGTTTATTGCATTGAGCTCATCAATTTCATTTGTCATATTTTTCTAGCTTTGATCTTTGAGCTGGGTTTGCACAAATTGATATCACACTTTATAAGTGGAATTGCGTACTCAAATTCTGCTCCCTTTCATATAAGTGGCTAACTCTAAAAATAAAGATTGAAAAGAATGCTTTAAAAAGATATTTGCTTTTCTCAAATAATGAAAAACCTCTTGGAATCTCATTGTAGTTCTGAATTTTTAAGGCTTAAGAGTAAAAACACATTCAGTAAAAATAGTTTTAAAATCTACATGCCCATTTTGATTACATGAAAAGTAGGTGGAATTTGGGTATGCTTTGTTTCTTCTTATTCCTAATTTTATCACCTTTATTTTATTTCTGTCTCTTATATTTCTATCTGAATTTTTCCTTTTGTAGGAAAGTGCTTCCTTGGCAGATAGATTGATACAGGTATAGTTTTTTGTTTTGTTTTGTTTTGTTTTTTTTGGTAGCATTTTCTCTAACTTCTAAGGAAAGTCCAAAATGGGTATTTTAATGCATGCAATTTTACATGCATTTTCCTAGAAATAATTTTTTGGGTGGTACATATGGGCATAAACTTACTTTAAAATAATATCTTATTTTGGTTTATTAAAAAAAACACCTTTTGCACGTTTTAAAGCTAATCTTATTTTAAAGTATTTATTACAAAATGGCAATCACTGGAATCTGTAAAATTAACTACTATTCACTGAAATTTTAGTGCTGCATGTACAAGTCAGTAATATTGCATGAATTGAATTTTTATTAACTGAAAGAATTGCTCTTAAGATTGTCAGATGAATTTTTCATTTAGTTTCCCAAAATTCTGTGGAGCAATAATGAGCTACTGGCTAATAATTACTTAGGCTGTTCTGTTCTCCGAGGTGATTTTTAAAATATATGTCAAAATAAATAACTAAACCTCACAAAGGTAGTCTTTCTTGACTCTGTCCTAAATTGCTTTATACACACAAAAATTATGTCCTAAGGGACAAGTGACAAGAGCCCAGGAGGCTGAGGAAAACTACCTCATAAAACGGGAACTGGCCACCATCAAACAGCAGAGTGATGAGGCCAGTGCTAAACTGGAGCAGGCTGAAAATACCATCAGGAAGCTCCAGCACCAACAGCAATGGGTAAGGAGCCTGGTAGTACTTTTTCTCACCTTTCTTATCCCCTTTCCTTGAGACCTTTTTTTTTTTTTTTAAAGCACAACTTCTGTGCCCTTATTATAAATAATTTTGTTTTCTATTTTAATTAAATTCTTAAATTAATCAATTTTATATTCTGTAATACTTAATGGTCTTACTGTGGCCAAAAGACTTCTCATTCTAACATTTTCTTTTCCTGTCTATATAGTTTTGTTAGAAATAGGTAATATTTTCTTTATTCATGTTCTCAGTCATATTAAATAAGTGATATACGTCAGACCTACTTTTCAGGTTTTAGAAATTTGTTTAATGATAGGTATTTTGCCGTGAGTAATTTTTACATCTTAATTTCAGATAGTTTATGTTAATAGTGGAGAGGAAATATTATCCAGTGTAGAATTGCGTAATTATCTCATTTAAAGCTTTAATAATGTGGGGATTTATCTTATGAAATACTGTATCCACAACTTTCTATTATACATCAAAACATTAATTACAGGTTAAGGATTAGGCTTTCACTCTTTCAAAAGGAGAGAAGTTGTCAAAATGAGAAAAAAATGATCTTATAAAAATGCGTTAACCAACTTAGAAGAGAAATGAAGCAGGACTCAGGTGATAGGTATGGTACTATTTTAGGTAAGGTAGTTTTGGAGACCTTCCCTGAGGAAAGGAAGTAAATTTGACCAAAGACTGACTTACATAAAGAAGGAAATCATTTGAAGATCTGGGGAGAAGCATTCCAGACAGAACATGCACCTAGAAGAAAGGCCTTGATTAAGGAATAAGTTTGAAGTGTTCAAGGAACATTAAGATATATATTTATAAACCCTAGGGAAACAAAAAATGTTTTCAAAAGAGAAGACATATAAATAAATAGCAAAAAAGCAGAGGTAAAAATGGAGTCATTTTAAAGTAACCATTTAATCAGGCAAAATATATAATAAGGAACAGTGAATAAGTGGATGAAATAGAAAATAAGATTATGGGTTTTAATTCGGCCTTATCAATAATTACATAAATGCAAGTATTCTAAACATACCAGTGAAAAGATTGGATAAAAATCAAGATCTGTCTGTAAGAAACTCTTTATAGGCAAAGGCTTTGGTATGTTAAAAGTCAAAGGATGTAGTAGCAATGGAAAAGGAGATTAAGAAAACAATTCTTACAGTAACATCCAAAAGCATCAAGTACCTAGGAATACATTTAACTAAGAAGATGAAAGCGTTATACACTGAAAACTGTGCATTATTGTTTATTCATTCATCCATTGATGGTTGATCCATTCTCTACTAATGAAAGAAATTAGAGAAGATATAAATAAATGGAAAGATATCCCATGTTAATAGATTGGAAGACTTAATATTGTTAACATGTCAGTACTACCCACTATGATCTATGGATTTAATTTTGACAGCCCTATCAAAATTCATCAGTCTTCTGCAGAAATGGGAGAGCTGATCCTGAAATTCACACAAAATTGCAAGGAGTCCTAAATATTGAAACCAGTCTTGAAAAAGAACAGAGTTGAAGGACTCAGACTTCCTGATTTGAAAAGTTACTATAAACCTAGAATAATCAAAACTGTGGTACTAGCATGAGAATAGACATATAAATCTTGCTGGTTTTCTATATGATCCATTTATTGAGATATATAGAACTGAATAGACATACAGAATAGAAAAGACATATAGAATAGAAATTGAGAGTCCAGCGATAAACCCATACATCTATGGCCAATTGATTTTTTTGACAAGAGTACCAAAACCTTTGATAAGGAAAGAATAATCTCTTGAACAAATTCAACAAATTATGCTGAGAAAACTAGATATCCTCATGCAAAAGAATGAACTTGTACTCCTACCACACACCATTAACGAAAATTAACTCAAAATGGAGCAATGATCTAAATAGAAATTTTATGGTTTTAAAACCCTAAAACCCTTAGAACAGATAGGGATAAATCTTCATTACCTCAGAGTTGGCAATGACTTCTTAGATGTAGGTTCTTTGACAACCACAGCCTAAGCAACAAAAGAGAAAAAAATCAAATAAATTGGACTTCATCAAAATTAAAATGTTTTGGACATCAAAGGATATTACCCAGAAAATGAAAAGACAATCTGTAGAATGGTAGAAAATATTTGCAAATCATGTGTTGGATAAAGACTTAGCACCCAGAATATATAAAAACTCTTACAACTCAACAAAAGACAACCAAATTTAAAAATGAGCAAAGGACTTGAATAGATCTTTCCCCAAAGAAGATATACAAATGGACAACAAGCTTATAAAGAAACTAAACATATTAGTCTTTAGGGAAATGCATAGCAAAACCATGATGAAATACCAATTCACATTCACTAGAATGGCTCTAATAAAGAAAAGCGTTGGCAAGTTTATGGAAAAATTGGAGCTCTTGTACATAGTTGGAAATATAAAATAGCTGCTGAGGAAACTAGTTTGGCGATTCCTCAAAATGTTAAACATTGTTACCATATAACCTGCATAGAATTACCATATGACCCATAATTCAACTCCTGGATGTGCACTCAAAAGAATGGAAAACTGGTATTCAAACTGGTATGTGTATATATGTTTGTAGCAATATTTTCACAAAAAAAGTGAACATAGCTCAAAAGTCCATCAGTGAAAGAATGAATAAACAAATTGTGGTGGATATGATACAATAAGATATCATTCAGCCATGAAAAGGAATTAAGTACCGATACATGCTATAATATGGATACAACTACAAAACCTTAAGTGAAGGAAACCAAACACAAAAGATCACATATTGTATGATTTCATTTATATGAAATACCCAAAACAGATAAATCTATAGAGACAGAATGCAGATTGGTATTTGCCAGAAGGTGGAGGTAGGAAAGAGGCAAGAAACCGCTTACTCAGTAAGGAAAAATGACTGAAGAAATGAAGGTTTAGGTCTCAAGGAAACAACACATTTAGTTTGAATGATTGCAGTAGAAGGTGGGAACAAGGAAGAACACAAAGGTCAGACAAGACCAGAAGTGACTGAGCTAGTTTATATGAGAAACCGTGAGAAGATTAGGGGGTCCCTCAGAGCTGGGGTTGGGCATGTCGTACGCAGAGGTGTAATTTGCTTTGAGACTAAAGGAAGAATGCAATGTGAAATAAATCATAGGTCAGTGGTAGCAAATGGAGAAATGACTTAAAACAAGTTGTCAGACCAATGTCCTATAGAAACAATAGCCCAAAGGCAAGAGGATTAAGATATAAAAGAGACAAGGATTGGAATATCGGGGTTAGTGGATTTGGGCAAGTGTTTGAACATGGGGCTGTTACCCACAGCCATTACACAGTTTAACATGAGCTTGGAGGATGTGATGTTTGGATAGGCCAGCCCCATGAATCTGCCAGAGTAGAATAGACATGGCGCCTTTTATGTTCCTCTACCTAGGAATAAGGTGGTTCACAGAATCTCCATGAAACTGAGGTGGTCTCAGTTACAGAGGTTAGGAAGAACAGAGGTCATAGGGATTGTTATGTGGATAATAGCTAAGAGGGTGTCTCTCCACCCCCAATAAATTTCCAGGAGTGACAGATCAAGGTGGTCTGCCTGTAACTACTGAACACAATATACTAATTAAAATTGGGAGGAAAAATGTAAAAAGATGAAAAAGATACACCTTGCAAACACTAAACAAAAAGGAAGCTGGAGTGTCTGTATTAGTATCAGATAAAGTGGACTTGAGAATGAGAAGTAGTTCCAGCATTAAAGAGTGACATTTTGTGATAGTAGTAGGGTCAGTTCACCAAGAAAACATAGCAGTCTTATTTAGAATGATGTTTTTAGGAATACGAGGGCTATCCAGAAAAAAATCCAGTCATAAATGCCTCTTCATATTACATGACTGGATACTTTCCAGATAACCCTCGTATATGTCTCCTCACATGTGTGTGCTCCTAACAGAGGAGCATGAAGCAGAACTAAAAGAGCTGAAAGGGGAAATGAATAAATCCACAGTTACACTGTAGTTGGAGTTTTCAATGCCCCTGTTTCTATAACTGATGAAACAAGTAGGTGGGAAATCAGTATGGCTATGGAAGACCTGCACAATGTTATCAACCAACTTGACCTGATTGGTATTTATGGAACACTTTACCCAGTAATAGTAGAATACATATTCTTTTAATGTGTACAAAGATTGAACATTTTATAGGCCATAAAATAAACTTCAACAAATTTAAAGTAATTGAAATCATGCAGAGCGTGTTCTTTGACTTGAACAGCATTCGGTTAGAAATTCACAATAGATATCTGGGAAATCCCCAAATATTTGGAAATTAAACAACACAGCTTTACCCACTATTAAAGAGAAAGTTTCAAAAAAAAATTAGAATACATTTTAAATTAAATGAAAATGAAAACACATTATCAAAATTTGTGGGATCCATCTAAAGCTGTGCTTATTGGAAAACTTAGAGCACTGAATGCTTATATTAGGAAATAAATAGTCTCAAATCAATAATCTAAGTTTAAGAAACTAGGCATGTAAGAGTAAACTCAATCTAAAGTGAGTAGAAGGAAGAAGTAATGAAGAGTAGAAATCAATGAAATGAAGCAATATGAAAATTCATGAAAAGCTGGTTCTTCCAAATGATCAATAAAATTGATAAACCTCTTTATTTGCTTTAAATCAGGAAGCACATTAGTTGTTCCCACTGTTAATGATGCTGAGTTTACCATGCTAAGTTTGGTTGCCACAGACTCTTCCTTATAAGGGTATGGTTTCTTCTTGGCAACTATTAAGTACTTTTGTACCAAATAAATATCTTATCCTCTAGATCGTCGGTTCCTAAGCGGTGGTACATGTACCCCTGGGGGTGCATGCTGGGCTGTTCAGGTGTACACGAAAAATAATCAGTGATAGCGAAAAAATAGGTAAAGTAAAAAGATGCATAATATCGTTATGGAACAATAAATGTTAAGTTTGAATCACAGTTAATGAGACACTTCAAAATTCGTTCATGTTAGTGAATGATGATTGATGAGGGGGTGGCTATGAACCCTTCCCCCAAACCCCTCTTTTACCAATCATTATGCACAGTTTCAGTACAATCTATTTGGGATGTTTCTAGAACTTCCCCAAACATATAAATACATCCATAGCCAGACTGTTGGATCAATTTAGTTATTGATAAAGTAAAACTGTTGTACAAGTAGTTTTTTTAATCTAATGTTTAACATAGTTTCAGTTATTATTGTCAGTGATTTTTAAGTGTGTCAGTTATGGATCGGTGGTTAGAAACAGGAATGCTTAAAAAACCAAAACTTAATGTGGATTATAACCCTTTGCCAAGTACCTCTCAACACGTGTCTGCAGCTACGAGTAAACCCACACTGGGAGATAGTAAAAAGGTACATGCCTCAGATACTACACAGAAGAAAAGGAAATACTCTGAAGAGTATATGAAAAGTGGATTTTCATTTGTATGGGGATAATGACTGTCCCAAGCCTTTGGGTGTTGTGTGTGGGGAAATATTATCCAAGGGTTGCATGAAACCCTTTCTACTCATGCAGCATTTAAAAACTAAGCATCTTATGTATAAAAACAAAGAAATACATTATTTTCGGTACTTAGAAAAGTGTCCAACTGTTACTTCATACATCATGTCAGGAAAAAAAAAAAAAAGACCATGAGAATGCAGCTGAGGCTTCATTTCATATTGCTTACTGCATAGTTAAATGTGGTAAAAACCACACCACAGCTGAAGATTTAATTTCTCCTTGTGTTAAGTATACCGTTTTTTTGTGTTTGTTTGTTTGTTTGTACAATACTATCTGTTTTCAAACAGTACAATGTCTCGACAAATTCAAGAAATGTCTGACAATGTTGAAGCTGTGGTAATAGATAGAATTAAAAAAGTAAATTCTTTTCCATCCAGGTCAATGAAAGTTTAGATGTAGCTGATTTATCTATTTTGCTCATCATCTTGAGGTACTTGGTAGAAAATCAAATTGTGCAAAACCTGTTGCTTTGTTACCCATTAACAAAGTGTACCACAGGTGAAGATATTTTTAATGTAATTAGTATTTATTTCATTGAAAAGGACATTAGTCAGTCGAATTGTTGTGGTGTATACTCTGATGGAGGGAAGCCTATGTCAGGTGGTTTTATAGGCCTACACAGCCGAATTAAAGAAGTAGCTCCCCGTGTACCCTGGAGTCACTGCTGCATTTATAGACAAAAGTCTTGCATCCAAGCCTCTTCCTAGTGAACTAAAAGATGTTCTTGATAAGGCTGTAAAAGTTGTAAATTTTATTAAGTTGCAACTACGAAATCCAGATTGTTTAAAGTGCAGTGTGAAGAAATGAATAGCATTTGCAGCACATTACTTTTGTGTAAGAAAGTAAGGTGGCTATCTTGTGGCAAAGTACTTACATGGATGTTTGAACTTAGACATAAAGTCCAGGCATTTTTTGAAGATCTTCATTTCCTTCTTGCTCCAAAGTTTCAGGACAGTGATTGGCTTCAAAGTCTTGCATTTTATTACATATTTTTCTAGGAAAAAACTCACTTTGGGACTTCAAAACAGCTTACTCGCTATATTCAAAGTAATCGACAGAATTGAATCAATGATTTTAAAAACTGGACTTTTGGAAAGCAGTATTGAAAGAAGTCAGCCTCAAGTTTTTGAAACTGCATGTCTTATCTAAGAATGACTTGCACCTATCCCAAAATGTGAAAGAGAATATTGTAAGTCACTTGGAAGGTCTTCAAGTGTCCTTTTATAAGTACTATCCTCAACATGGAAAAGAAAACAACTACATTGCAGATCCCATCAATGAAGAATTCTTCAAAGAAGCTAAACTATCAACCAGTGAAAAAGAGCAGTTAATCAAACTTTGAACCAATTCTTTAAATTCTGATTTTAAAAGAAAGCATCTTACTACCTTCTGGGTAGATGTCAGTGAGGAATATGAATAGCTCAGTGTGAAGGCACTCAGGTACCTCTTGCCATTTACTAATACTGAACTAGTACAGAGAGCGTTTTCTTCTTAAACCTTCATAAAAAATAAGGACCTCAACTAGTTTAATGCAAGTCCAGATTTAAGACTGCATCTTGCATATTTTGAGCCTGATTTCAAGAAACTAAGTGCATCAGAGCAAGCTCAATGATCTCACTGTTTCATTTGGCTAGTGATCTGCATTATTATTCCAGACTTTTCAGGTAATGCAAATAAATATTATTAATAATAAATTAAAAGTTTGTTAAATACTTGATCATCATTATCAATATTAACTGTTACAAATATTGTAAAATTAAATCTGTGGTTTGTACTTTTAGTGTAGTAATTTTTCTTTTCCTAACTTATTACTTCATTTCCACTATTTTACATTAAGATAGGCACAGAACAAAAATGTCTATTTAAAAATAGCTGTTTTAAAAACAAGGGGTACAATTTATAGAAATGGACTTAAAGGGGTACAGAAGTGGAAAACGAGTGGGAACTACTGCTCTAGAGTTTGATTACCATGCTAAGCTTGGTTACTACAGACTCTTTTCCTTTATAAAGGTATGGTTTCTTCTTTGCAGCTATTAAGTACTTTTGCACCAAATAAATATCTTATCCTCTTTTCCCATTTTACCTTAAGATTTTAGCATCTGATTGGATTTCTAAAACTGTGATTTTCAATATTTTCTCATTTTTTTCTGTAGTAATTAGGTAATGTTCTCCTGTAAAGAGACCTTTCCCTTTTTCCCCCTTTAATCTTTATTATTCACTCACTATGGACTCTTGTATCTCTCCAGATTCATGACTTTTTGCTTGTTTAATGTTTTATATAATTTTAATGGT
Organism: Lyroderma lyra; assembly: GCA_004026885.1. Classification (NCBI taxonomy): domain Eukaryota; kingdom Metazoa; phylum Chordata; class Mammalia; order Chiroptera; family Megadermatidae; genus Lyroderma; species Lyroderma lyra. Next base: position 43,279 of record PVJL010001955.1, on the reverse strand, counting down.
TTTAATGTTATTGATATAATAATATGCCAATTATTTTACAATAATATATCAAATTTTTGTAAAGCAGTTTTTAAAGGGTAAATTTTATTTTGAATAAATTTTGGATATTATGTCCTTTAAAGTATTTCTGCAGATAGTTAATGAATAATGTCTTTATCAGGGCATTGATTTTATTTTATGCTGGCCCTTGATCATTTGAACCTGATATTGTTGATTTTCAAAATTGATTGGGTTAATTTTGTATTGAATTTAGTATTTAATAAATTATTAATATGTATACACTAAATATATACATATACTAAATGTAGTATATGCACTAGTATGTATTTAGTACACAGTATATACACTAATTACTAAATAAATATTCAATTTTAAATTAAATAATAAATATTAAACTCTTACTGGGAACAGCGATTTTCCTCAGTTCTTGTCTTCTTGAAGGAAGACTTCAGTTAGGAGACAGAGCTTGTGCAAGCAAAGGACAATAAGAAATTTTTTGATAAAGCAGTACACTCTAAGACATGGAGCAGGCTGATCCAAGAGAGGGAAGCAGCCTCTCCTTATGTTATGTGAGGGGTTTTATCCTTGTGGGAAGAATTGTCTCCACTTCTCCCTCTCCAGTATTTTCTCCCTTTCTGTTAGTGTGCCCTGTCTTCCCTTTTTGTTCCCATGGTTGTTTCCTGTAATTAATTTGAGAAGCTCATTAAAAAGGAGCAAAACTAAAATTGCACAGTTCTGAGAAGTAGGATGTATGAGTATATTGTTAAGCAGGACGTTTTCCCTTTCTCTCCAGCATTTTCCTTCTTCTAACAACATACCTTCTTGATAAGTAGGAACAGCTACAGGGGCCTCCTCAACTGCAGGGGCCTCCTAACTTCGTCTGGTTCCCTACTTTTTCTGCTCATTTTTATCTTTCTATGTACCCTATCAAAACTAAGCATAAGGTAAAACTGAGCATTAAGATTAAACTGTCCCAATATTGTGACACCATAGTACCATGTCAGATTGCTGCACTTAGATCATGGTGATCACTTCTTTAGGTATATAAATGTTGAACAACTATGGTGTACACCTAAAATTGATATAATATATATTAGCTATATATTTTTAATAAAAATCTTAAAAACAAAATGATTCAACAGTCTCTTTAAGATTTTGTTTTACATGTTCCATGTCAGTTTTTTAAGGAAGCCTATAGAAGTAGAAATGATTCAGTAAATGATCCAATAATATTTCATACAATTGCCTGTCCTGACTGTCCCTTTTGAGTGTGGTGGGGCACAAAAATGTTTTTGTTGGGTGATTTTTCCTGATGAGATCAACTGTCTTAGAATCTCACTTATCTATTGAAAAGTTTTTTGCCCTACACATGACTGCTTATTGTTCAGGTATCCTGAATAAACAGTTTTGTCCAGCAGTTTTTTTGGCTTGGATCAGCATCAACAAGAAGGATGGTAACAGTTAAACCTGCTGAATGCTGAAATGACTGCCTTTTGAAGTTGTGGGGACCTTCATTCTAGGGAGAACTTAAGAAGAGGCTAGACAAGATTTCTTCCGACCGTCCTTCCCTTTCCTATTACAATTCTGGAAGAAAATATAAAAGGATTACCTGATACTCTAAGAACCAAGAGTTTGACATTAGAAATATAAACTAACCTTACTTAGATTAAATTCATGAATAAACTTTAGTAAACTGAAAACTACCTGTTTTTCAGTGGAAGTTGTGAAATTCTGTAGATAATTTATTTTAGAAAATGTTTGTTTAGCACATTTAGGAATTGCCCTATCTCCTGATTTACCTAGTGGTTTTGTTTTTCTTTATGAATATGAGAGTTCATTTTTGACATCTCTTCCTGTGTTATAAACACTGCTTAACTTTACTTTAGTGACATTTCAAGAAAAAGCCATTTAATTGTAATTATTGGTAAGTCAACATAAGTCTTTCTAAAAATCCAAAATAGAGTAGTGACTCAATAGAGTTTGCGAAACTCTTATGCTGATCAATATGCCTATAAATCTGGACGGAAGTTTTATTCCAAAACTAATTTGGACCATCGTCTAAGATTAAATGTTTTACATTCATTAAATGCTTTACATAATTATCTTTTCAGCTTAAATAATAAATGAGGGTTCACTTTAATGAAAGTAATTGTTTTAACATTTTTCAGTCCTAAAAAAAAAAAATCATGCAATTTAGAGAATATAAATAACAGAGATAAACTTGCACCTTCATGATGTATGTAATTTTTCAGGTATTGGGAAGAAATTGTTTAAAACTGACATGCCAAATTTCGAAAATATTCAGTGTGGCAAATTTTTAAATAGTATGTACATCCATGTTGCTGAGATTTTTTTAAAAAGACTTTTTGGAGCATGTCATAGGATTACAAACATCATTGAGGGTTGTTGAGGAGAGCAAGTTATAACTTTTCACTTAATTTTTTCTGCTGTGATTTTGCCCGTGGTCTAGAAACCTGTTCTGGACTACTTGCCTTGCATAATAGTACAGGTAACCCCCACATAACACGGTTTCCCGGTCCCTTAAAATGCTGTTATGTGGATCCGTGTTATATGAAACGAAGAACTAGTACAAAAAAGGGGATTAGGTTTCAAAAATTAAAAAAAAATACTGTTATATTTTTATAAGAGAAACATCTTTATTAAAGCAAGTGTAACATTAATATGTATTAAATGTTCTCTTCGTCATCACTAAGCACCATTAACCGAGGGCGTTTTCTTTTTGACAAGATACCTTCATCCTCTGAACTTTCTTCAGCATAATCTTGATTTCTATTCTGTACTTTTTGCAAAAAATCTGTTATTTTAGATTGCTTGCTTTTAGCTGAGAGATCTTTATAAATTTTGTTATATGGTGTAAGCTTTTGTGAAGTTCTCTCTCAAACTTTGTGCTTCTTTCAGTGGAAGGATCTTCATTTAGGAAATATAGCTCCAACTGTTCAGCTAAGTCTAGACCTTTATTCTTTTTAAAGTAAAGTGTTTTAACTTCTTCTTTTTCATGTGTGCTTTCATCCCCTGAATTATCTTGGCATATTCCAGATGTCATTTCCACCAAATTTGCTTCATCATTTTCTTCTTCCACCAGTAATTTTTGGATATCTTTTTTTTTTTTTTTTTTTTAATGTGGGTAGTTCCCTGGCTGGGAATCAAACCCAGGCTGCAGCGTTGACAGTGCTGAAGCCTTAGCCACTATACCACCAGGGAACTTTGGATATCTTAAAAGCTCTTATTTACACTCCGTGTCGTTTGGGGATTTCTCTAATTCTCAAATCATGTTCTAGGAGGCCGTGTTATGCAGGGGTTCCCCCCAATTCTCCAATTATGTTAGAGCGAAACCTTGTTATAGAAAGTGCCGTGGTATACGGGGGTTACCTGTAGTTTTTTTAAATGCTTTAGATGCAACAGTAGAAATGGATCATATTTCCACACTATTATAAATTTCATTTTTGAAACATAGGTTTTATAGGTTATTTTTGCAACATTCAATTCCTACTTCCCATGTTTTTAATATAAAGTATATAATAGAGAAGTTTTATTGTTTTCTTTAAACCAAGAGTTGACTAATTCATTCAGCAACTGTTATTTGCTCATTTACTATGAAAAGCAGTTTAGTTCTGACAGTACAGTGGTAAATCTGTCAAACTGTCTCTGGCATTGCTTATATAGTCTATATAGAGATAGACATTTTAAAAATTAATTACACAGCTAATTATTTAATTAGAGTTGTGACAAATGCTGTGGAAGAGAAGTATACAACCTTTCATAGAGTATGTAAGTTCCTGAAAAGGACATGTAATTGTCAGGACTTAAAAATAGTTGCTTTATGGTTAATTAAATTCAGAGACTATTAGATGCATCTCTGTAGACAATTCTTTTTGCAATTTGGAGTTTTTTACTTACTAATCCAAGAAACCTCTTTAAATACACATATTTGCTTTTAACTGTATCACTCCTACCCTTCAAACACTGAATGTGAGAAGTCATTCTTTTGTTTTACTCATAACACACACAAGAAAGATTACTAAGGGCTTTGTAGCTTATCTTTACCTTTGTAACTTTTGCAACACCTGAAAAGCACATGGAATTGAAAAGCAGAGACTCCATCTACTAAAAATTTTTTCTCTCAGTTTCATTGGAATAGGATTGCTGGTATCACAAGAACATTAAGAGATTCATTCACAAAAGTGAACTTGATTTAAGTGTATAGAAGTCGTTCATTATTTATAGACTTAAATAAATGACCCTTGCTGACTTATTATCATCACAATTGTGACAGTTGTAATTTAATGAAACAAATTTTATATTTTCCCCAGTTACTAATTTGAATATGAAATATACTCTTTTAGGGATTTCTTATTATAGGAACATTACATGAAATGTTTAACATTTTTATATGTTTAGATTTTTAATAATATACCATTAATTCCATATAGTACAATGGAATTCCATATAGTACAAATTGTTTTAACTTTTTTCAGCACTAAAAAAATTTGCAGTTAAGAATATATAAATAACCACAGATAAACTTACACCTTCCAGGATGTATATAATGAAAGTAATATTTCCATATATACTATATATAGTACATAAAAAACAATATATATTAGGTTCTTTAAAATATTATTTCAGTTCTTACATGGCTTAAAGGTTAAGAACATAGGCTCCGTAGTTTATACTCCTGATTAACAGAACTACTGGTTGCTGTTTGACTTTGCTGAGTCTTTTTAGTTCTCTTAATTAGTAACATCACAGGAATGTAAGGTACAGCATAGAGAAAATAGTCAATAATATTATAATAGTTTTGTATGGTGACAGGTGGACTAGACTTACTGTGATGATCACATTGTAAGGTATATGTTAAATAACTATGATGTATATCTGAAACTAATATAGTATGTCAATGTCAACTATATTTTAATAAACTATATTTAAAAAAGTGATGGTAAAGATTAAATGAGACTACAAAGCACTTATCATTTGTTTGGCACATAATAAGGACTCAATAGATGTTAGCCGCTATCATAATCATAATTATCATTATAAATTTTAAAACCTGTTTTACAAAGAACACTTTTTTTTCCCTTGTGGGAGAAAAACAAAGAAGTGGGTAGTTTACAGTCCATAGCACCATCTTTTTATTTTTCCTTGAAAGAAGATTTTTATTATTTTTTAACTTTTGAAACTTTCCATTTTTCAACTGCATTTTACGTACAATATTATAATGGTTTTGGGTGTACAGCACAATGATGAGTCATTTATATAAATTAGTAAATCCTCATTCTGATACATCTGGTTCCCCTCTAACACCACACATAATTATTACAGTGTTGTTGACTGTATGCCCTATGCTAGACTTTATATCCCTGTGACTATTCTGTGATTATGAATTTGTACTTCATGATTTCTTCCCCTTTTTTACCCACATCTCCAACTCTCCTCCCATCACCGCAACAAATCTAGTACTCATTTAACACCACACAAAGTTACTGCAACCTTATTGACTATATTTCCATGTTATACTGTCTCCATGCTTATTGCCTTGTAACAACCAAGCTAAACTTCTCCATCCCTTTCCCTTGTTTTCCCTACTCTCTGTCCTTCCTCCAACCTTAAAGAATTCTAACATTCTTTGTAGTAGTGGTTTGGTGGTGATGAACTCTTTAAGCCTTTTTTTGTCTGAGAAATTTTTTATCTGTCCTTCAATTGTGAATGCTAGCCTTGCTGGGTACATTATTCTTGGTTGTGGATCCTTGGTCTTCATCACGTTGAATATTTTCTGCCAGTCCCTTCTGACCTGCAAAGTTTCTGATGAGAAATCAGCTGAGAGTCAAGTAGGTGTCCCCTTATAAGTTACTACTTTCAGTTCTCTTGCTCCTTTTAGAGTTTTCTCTTTTTCTTTAACTTTTGCCATTTTAATTACGATGTGTCTCAGTGTGTTCCTGTTTGGGATCCTCTTGTTTGGGACTCTGTGTTTTCTGGGCTTGTATGTATCTATCATTTTTTTGGATTATTTTTTCATTTTGTTTTGATGGAGTATTTTCTGCTGGCTTTTCTTGCAAATTACTGCTTTGCACTTCTACTTCATCTAGTCTGGTGATTTTTTTTTTCCCATTCTTCATTTCAGTTATTGTAATCTTTATCTCTGCCTGATCCTTTATAATGGTTTATATGTCTTCCTTTATGCTTGCTATCTCTCTGTTGAATTTATAATTAAGTTCCTTGAACATTCTTATAATTGTTGCTTTAAGCTCTGTTTCTGATGGGTTGTTTGTCCTGTCTCTTTTACTTTGATTGTCTGTTGTTTGGATTTATTTTCCGCTTCCTTTCTCTGGTTTCTCATTTTGGCAGCCGCTCTAGATACTCTGCTCCTTAACCTGACTTTTGCTGCTGCAGTTTCTTTGCTGTTCGCTGCTGATACTGGGTGGACAGAGGTCTGGGGCAGGGGGAAAGTGGCCAGGATTTGCGCCTTTTCTTCTGGAGCTGAAGGCCATGCAGGTAGTATGGGCGTAATTAACGCCTTTCTGTTCTCTGTTTGCCTCGAGGACTATGCCCTGAGTGTTGGGGTCAGTCCTGTATGCTGGTCTCTCAGACTCTGCTGGTTGTGGGGCAAGAAATGCGCATACAGCCTGCTCTTTGTCCTTCCTATCCAGAGGAAGGTCATGTTGCAGCTCCTTACCATCCTCCTTGCTCCCTCTCCCCTTGGATCCACAGTGAAGTTGGGGCTACTGCATCTCGTGCACCTGGTCTGTATCTCCTGGGGGCCAAAATGAAGTCTGCCTCTGGACCTCCTTTTCTCTGTCCTGCAGATGGAGCGAGACCCAGAATGCTCACCTGCCACCACCTTCCTCCTCCCTCCCCCAGCAGTAGAGTTCCAAGCCAGGACCAAGCGAGGCCTGCATCTCTCCACTTACCCCTTATATTTCTCCTTCATCTGCCCCTCTGCCCACCTGCAGGCACTTTAATGTGATGAGCAGGTTTCCTCTTAGCTGTGATTGTGCATTGCTTAGTAATGTTATAGATACTTTATTAGTTGTAATCTGCAGGGGAATTTTTCAGAGATCCCTCTCACGCTGCCATTTTGTTGCTCCTCAGATTTTTATCACAGCAGCATCTTTTAATATCACCACTTTGATGCCAGTCCTGCCACTCAGTGGTTGTGTATCCTCAGACAAGATACTTTACTTCTCGGTCTACAGTTTATCCTGTGTATAAGAGAGGGTTGTTGAGACTTAAGTGGGTTCTTGTACTCTAGAGTAATGCCTGATACGTAGTGAGTGCTCAATGGTAATAATTATTAAGGATTAATATTAACATTGTTATGTTATTATGTTTCTACCAGATTGCTTGGCCAATGACATACACTGCTAGTAATAAAAACCAAAACCTAAAAAGATTTAAAACTGATAAGGTAAAGTTTTTAAACTTTTAAAGTTGACAAAAGTATCACAAGTATCATTTTCCTGACAAAATTTTGACCTACACAAGTTTCAACAGGGAAAATTGAAAATGGTAGAAATGATTACCAGAAAAGAGAATTTAATTGCAAAAGTTCCAGTGGGTCAAATTTGAAATGGACCAAAAAAGTAACAGCAATAAAACCTCTAATTAATTTCATTTTATTTGTAAAATTTACCCTGTGTTAGGGTTCTCCAGAGAATCAGAACCAATAGTATACACACACACAAATTTATTGTGAGGAATTGGCTCACACCATTATGAAGGCTGAGAAGTCCCACAATCTGAAAGACATCTGCAATCTGAAGACACTAGAAAGCCAGTGGTGTAATTCTTGTCTGAGTCCAAAGACCTGAGAACTAGGGAAGCTAATGGTATAAATCCTAGTTCAAGGATAAGAGAAGCCAAATGTCCCAGCTCAAGCAGGCAGAAAAGAGAATGAGTCCTGTCTTACTGTGCTTTTTGTTTTATTTAGATCCTCAACAGATTGGATCATGTCACTCATACTTGGCTGGGTAATCTGCTGAGTCATCTGGAAACACCATCATAGACACACCCAGAAGTAATGGTTAATCTGGGCATCCCATGCATAGATTGACACATAAAACTGACCATCACAAATTAAACCCTTGTCAACTGGACACCCATATGCATCCTCTTAAACAGTAAAGACAGCAATATCAAAGTCATAATTCTGCCTCACAGATTATCCTACGCACAACCAAAAATACACTAATGGCGTCCCCAGAAGAGGAATAAAGTATTATAGTGATGCTTTTTCTTCTTGATATCTTGTAACTTAAATTCTGTGTTGTAAAATTAAGAGTACTTATATAGTACTGTGATATAAAGTTAATGCATCTTATGTTACATAAGTGAATAAGAGAAGAAAACAGATACACAGACATATTTGTAGCAAAATTAAAAGGTACTATTTATGATAATTACCATCCTTGTTTCTGTAACAGGTCACATGGTCATAGCTAGTATTTATGACTACCTTCTTCCACTACCCACTGTATACTTTCTTGGCCTTTAATATGTAGCTGGTCATGGTTCTTTTATCTGGTACAGAGACCCAAACCTTCACTCCTGTAGGTTCTGGGCCCTTGGTAATTCTTCCTGGATTGAGTTGTTACAATTTTTCATTGACCTCAATCATGAGGCATGGTAATACTAAGAGATGCCATAAAGGATTTCCTGTATTTCAGACATAGTCTTTCTAATCTCCATTGTGGAATACTAGTTCAGTTTCTCCTTGGTAGTCAAGATCAGTTGCCCCAGCCAGCACCATAGCTCACTTCTTTGCCTATTGACTCAGAGGCATAAAGATCCCAAAATGGCTAGGTGAGTCATAACTTCCAGTTTAGGGAAATCATGTTTTGTCTCTTGGTGGAAGCATTCCTACCTCAGGAACTAAAACATCTAGACCAGCAGAGTAAGATGTCTCAAAGCAAATATTTTGCTAGTGAGCCACTTAGGGTAACACCAGTGGTGTCACTCCTATTTCCCCTCTTCGATTGCTGTATTTGTGAATCCTTATTATGGGACAGAAAGCAACATGTATTAGACGCTGATTCAGAGTGTATTCGTACTTCTGAAGAACCTTGCGCCAGCCTTGCGAGGTACTGCCATCTCGCTGGCACTGTAACTAAGTCTTCAGAAGGCCATTCCACTGTTCTATCAGGCCATCTGCTCCAAGGTATTAGGGAACATGATAAGAGTAGTAAGTTCCATGAGCATGGGCCAATCATCACACTTTTGCTGTGAAGTAAGTTCCTTGATCAGAAGAAATGTTGGGTGCCAATACCATGCTGATACATGTAGCATTCTGTAAGTCCATGGATGGTAGTTTTTACTTAAGCATTGTGTGCAGGGAAGGCATTTCATATCCAGAGTAAATGTTTATTCCATTAAGAACAAAATGCTGCCACTCCCATTATAAAAGCAGTCTAAGTGTAATCAGTCTGCTACCGGGTAGCTGGATGATCACCCCAGGGAATGGTGTCATATCAGGGGCTTGGTGTTGATCTCTGCTGCTGGCAAATTGGAGCCAGCAATGGCCACAGCCTTGGTGTGTGGAAGTCATGTTACTGAGCCATATATAACCTCTACCAATGTCACCATGGCCACTTAGTTCATAAGACTATTGGGCAATGACAGGGGTGACTGGTATCCACAGAATGGGTCATTTTATCCAATTGATTTTTAAAACCTTCTCTGCTAAAGTTACCCTTTGGTAAGCATTCACCTGGTACACAAATGTCTTCACATTTTTAGCCCATTTAGAGAGGTCTGTCTACATATATCTTCCCCATATTTGTCACCAGTTTTCCCTTCTTTTACATTAAATGAAGGCATGCCCAGCATTTCCAGTTCACTCATTGTGGGTCACCTTTTGGTTTATGTTTCAGACCAACTAGCCAAACAAATGGTAGAACTTTTTCTAGCTCCCCAATCTTCAACACTAAATGCAGAATTTCTTTTTAGTGAGCCATATCTATATTAAGAATTGATCCCAGTGGAAACACATTTTGTCCAATAAAAATGCATATGAATGGAATTGGACAGGGCTAATTGCTGTGTAGGAAAATTGATAATGGAATAAAATTGGCACAGAAGAATTAGATTTATACTGAGTACTTTTTAAAAGTATATAAAAGTATATCAATGCTAGTATAATTTTTAATAACATTTGTATTAATAAACATGGAATCAAAACTTACTCTGGTTCAGAACAGTAGAGTCCAAATAGAAGAATTTTAACAGTGCCTTCTATTCTTCGCAATTTAGTGTGAAAAGTAACATAAAATACTAAGTAATAATAGCCACCGTAGGTACAACAGTTAGTAGGGTATATATGTAGGATTATTGCAACAGTCCATAGAAAGAGGTAGGCATGAATAAAAACAAAAGCAATGAAGACGAAGAGAAACACAGATTTAAGAGACATCTGAAAGAAAAATTACTAAGGTTTTGTGATTGAATGTTATGGGTTGAATAGAAGAGGGGAAGTTTTGACTCAGTCATATGTTAAATAGTGGGATCCTTAGCAGAATAGCAAATATGTTAGGAGGAAAAGATGGGGAGTTCAGTTTTGACATGTCGACTGTGAGATGAATATGAGGTCAACCAGATGCAGAAAACAAGGAAGTTGTGACAGTGGATCTGTACTTTATAGTGTTATAGAATGATCTGCGTTAGGAATGTAAACTGAAGAATCATCACTCTTTATTACCTGCCTATCGTCTGTCTATCATCATCTATCGTTCCTAGAGTTCCAGCATTATATGTTCTCTCTCCCTCTTTCTGTTCCTCTTTGCCTCCACCTTCCCCTTTTTGCTATTTTATAGATGCTTCCTTGGTGATTTCACCCACTGTCTATACAGACCACATATAGACAGTACCTTCTACATGTAGACAGAATCTGATACCGCCTGTACATACAGACTGCATACCCAGTGGGTGAAATCACGGAAGATGGATCTACAAAATAAGAAAATTAACAGAAAAATTGAGAGAAAACACACAGTATTGAAACCCTGAGGAATACTGATTGATACACACAGAGACATAGATACTTACCTGAAGTAGAATTGGCAAAGGAGACAGGCAAGAGAACCATGGAAAAGTCACATCCAAAAATCTAAGGGAGGAAAACTTTTAAGTAAGAGTAGTCAGTTGACTGTCTAGTGAAGGTAAGAGCTGAATAAAAGGACTTTCCTTGAGTTTTTATGTTATTACTGCATATTGATACTGTTAGTGATTGGAGTTTTATCAGAGAATAAGGACTTAAAGCTAGTTTGCAGTGGGTTGAGGAATAAATGGAAGTATGAAACGAGAAATAATATGTGAACTATGGAATTTAGAATTTATTCCTTGAACAACAGAGGACAATTAGAAGTTTTATAAATTTTACTGAAAAAAAGTTTCCCAGTGTTAGTACAGTTTTTTATGTGCCTGGTTGAATCAGTTGGTTTATACCAGATCATTAAGAATGAGTCCATTCTCATATGGGCCTTTTGAGTTTGATATATTCCTGGGGATCTCCTAATACAAAGTCTTGGCAAATAAACCTAACTACAGTTGTCAGAACTTTAAGAGCACAAAAATTTTTTAGAATTGCTTATAAAATAATTATGACCTCATTAAACAAAAATCATGGTACCTGCAGTTTGGGTGTGATTATTCCAAAAGAGTACCTTTTCCCTCTTTGGTAAGGTAAGTGTTTACTAAAGTGATGTACTTGTTGGCAGATGTACTTCTTGTATTGAAGTATTATTTTAATAGCATCAGAATTATTAGGAGAAATAATGTGTAATACTTGAATTAAAAAGCCCTCATTTGCTTAATAAATGAAAAAAAAAAACTTGACCATTTAAATAATGACATCATCTCTTTGGATAACTGTGGCAAGGAAGTACCATATGTTTTAATTAAGCACTTACTGGTCTTTAATAGAGTTGCAGTTTGGCATCTGTTTTGTTCCTAACGTATTGAAGAGTAAACCATTCTTTATTCATGCTAGTTTAGTAGAGGATTGTTCTCTATGACTCTGTTTTGGAATTTTGAGTTGCACCTTTTCTTTACTACATGAATTAAATGTGAAGTGATAGTTTATTTTATAAAGTCTTTCATAGTGGTGAATTAGATAACCTTTTTGCCTTTTTAGAACAACTTTTGTATAGAAACTAGTTTAAAAATGGATTTCTTAAATAGCTGCATTGGTATTCACATTATAGAATAGAAAAGGAAATGGAAAGATTTCATGCTTCCGTGGTTAATTTCTTCATACAGCACCTGCATGTTCCTGTGCTTCTAGCAGTCATTTTCTTGGATAGCTTTACATTTCTCAGAGAAAATACATTTTTGTTCTGCTGGGATTTAGAATGGTTCATATCATTGTGGATCCCTTGTTTTTATTAGATTAAAATAGAATTTTCAGTAAATGTGTACCTGTCTTCTGTAGTCTATAACAGTTCTGTCTAATGGCAATATAATGGGAGCCACATGTGCATTTTAAAATGCCATGTTAAAAGTAGTACTTAATTAAAGATAAAATGAATAATATTTTTTAATTCAATGTATTAAAATATTTGAACAGATATTTAAAAATTATTAATGAGATATTTTACCCGTTGTATTTCAGTATTTTCAAAATCCAGTTTATATTTTGCACTTAAAACCTCTCTCAATTTGGCCTACCACATTTCAAGTGCTCGGTAGCCACTATTATACAGTGCAGGTCTATAGAGTCAGACAAATTCTTAGTATCTGAATGGATAGAACGATAAAAAGAGATATTTATCTTTTATAAAGTGAATTTGATTAGTGTAATAACTAATTACCAACACCTAGTAACGTGATTGTCTTTGTATATACCCAATGTGGACTTATTTATTTATTAGGAGGTTAATTGCAGGAGATAGGCTAAAAATATTGGGTAAATGAAACCTTCATATTTGGTTGCCCTTAATAACTGTGTTATATTGAATTATAGTTCATGAAATTTCACTATATGTCTATAATTTGCAGCATAAATGCAGTTCCAACTATAATGAAGATTTCGTGCTACAGCTAGAAAAGGAATTGGTCCAAGCCCGTTTGAGTGAAGCCGAGTCTCAGTGTGCACTAAAGGAGATGCAGGATAAAGTCCTGGATATAGAGAAGGTGAGGACAACTACTCTCAAAATTAGAGGAGATATGTGATAAATGTTTGTTAAGTACTTATTGAGCAGTTAAGCTGATCTTGGTGTTTTTTACACTTTAGAAACCTCACATACTAGTTAATAAGAGAGGAAAGGTAAAAAGTAAGATTCCCAGTTATTCTTTGTTGTTGCAGTACTACTGAAAGCACCATACTTAAGGGTAAAAGTGGAGATTAGAGCCCTTTTAGAGGAAAACACCAGGATAATTTTGATATGAATAATATTTAAGTGTTGGAGAAGAGAAACTGAGGGACTAGAAATTAACTGTTGTCCTCAAATGTTGTAACATCTTCATCTGTAAACAGTCAGATATGACTAATAAAGAAACATTTCAGGGAAATTTTCATTCAAGGTTAACTGTCACAACTTTCCATTCCACAGCTTGTCATTTCCTCAGGTTGTACAGGAAGATCTTAGCCTGATGTATGATACAGAAGCTAATTTACCTCTTTTCAAGATCATTAAAGAACTTTAAGGATTAAATAAGTAGTGGAAATAGAAACACTTGTACCCATAGGTTTCTTTATAACTCTCAGACTTGAGAATCCATGTTTTAGACCACAAACAAAACTCTGAATTTGTTTTCTCACCTATAAAATCATTGATGGCTTAGGCTCTTTGTTGAGTTTATTTCTTTCACCCCTGGGTAATATCTAACTATTGAATCAAAGGCTCATAAGTAATGGACATGTCACACTCAAGTTGTTAACTATTTCTTAATGACATAGAGCAGAGTACAACTATAATGAGTAGTGGAATAATTTGCTAGAATTCTGCTTGCTATTTTTATATTATTTTTGTAAAATTTATTCTATTTATTGAGTAGAAAAGCCAACAAGAATACTTTGAAAACTGCCTAAAGCATATTTGGTCTCTAACTTAGGACTATTCTTGGCTTCATGATAGGAATCTGGATCTCTCCATTAGTATCTGGATCTCTCTATAGTATTTCAACCATGAAATACTATAGAGAGAGGCAATTCCATAGATTCAGGACTTGAAATCTCAATAATACCTCAGTTTACCGAAGGAGCTTTTACTGGGGCCTAATTTAGGATCTCTTGATCACTGCCCTAAAGCAGTTTAATGCAGGGCTACCTTGTATCCTAAGGTGAGTCTTTCAGTATGGTAGGAGAGCAGTCTAAATTTTGTACCCTTGAAATAAGTTTTGTACCCTTAGTATTAATTTTGTGACTATTGATATAAATAGTGACTAATGTACAGACATCTTACACTCCTTTCCAAAGTGATATGCTGAGAAAATACAAAACAGATTTTAGACTGTTCTTTTCCATCATGCTTTAACATGTAAATGAATGTTTATGCTTCATTTGGAGTCCTGATCAGAGGTTTGTAAATTTATTGCAATGTTGAAAAACTCTTTTAATCCTGTTGCTCTGTAACACTGATTAGTATTTTATTAAACAAAGCAGAATTAGACTTTTTGTAGTCTCAAAATTAAGAACAATTACGCTGACACATTGTACTGGTGGGAATGTAAAACAGTACAGTACAGCTGCTTTGGAAAAGTTTGACAGTTTCTTTTCTTTCTTTCTTTCTTTCTTTCTTTCTTTCTTTCTTTTTTTTTTTAAGAAATAATTTATTTCACATATAGTTACTTAAACTGTTAAGAATCATTTTTGTTTTTTAAGTAGAAGCATGCCTTTCACAAGGAGATGGTTCATGATTTGTTCTTTGGAGGACTTTATTTTAATGAAATTCTTCTGCAACTGGATGGTGATGAAGTTTAGGTTTGTTAGGATTATTTTTCGGCAGTAAATCAGCTAACCAAAGAAAAGGATCTTCTGGTTTTTCCTTGCAAAGCTCTGTAAGTCCTTCAAGTAGAGTTGGTGTTACATTACAAATTTAAGGAGTCCTTAGCATCTTGTTCAACTGGGATGGAAACATGAATCGAATTTCTCTTTCTTCTGCAGCAAAATCATTACTCCCATGATGTGCATTCCTGAGGTCATCTGTGCCATAAATTGCCCTTAAACTGTCCGGGTGTGTCTCCTTAGCTACTAAGCTATTACTTGGTCCCTAAAGTTCTTTCCAGTAAGAGATGGCTTTATGTCTAGATAATACCATGGTCCAGAACTCATGTAAGCTGTTAAATTGGGGAAAACATATTCCCATACTCTTCCACATAAAAGTTACTACACTGCTCACGGCTGAGATGTAGTTTTCTTCTCTGAACAGTGGTGAATTCAGATCTGAGAGTAATATCTTGTATTTCCTCCTCTTTGTCAACAATGTCTAGTTTAGTAATAGCCAGAGTTCTTTCTACATATGTCTGAAGCAGGTGCATCGACAGCTCCATTGTGGGTTTTTGGGGTTCAATTTCAGAGATTCTTGACAGGTATCAACTCAACACTTAATCCTCACATGCGACTTGACAGTTTCTTAAAAGTTAAAAGTAGGCTTGCCACCTGATTTAGCAGTTCTGCTCTTTGCTAAGAACTTTTACACGTATACTCATTAGCAGCATTATTCATAATAGCCAAAAAGTGGAAACAACCCAAATTTCTGTCAGCTGATGAATGGATTAATAAAATGTGGTATATCCATATAACGGAATATTATTTGGCATTAGAAAGGGGTAAACCTTAAAAACATGCTAAGAGAAAGAAACTTTTCATAAAAGGCCACATATTACTGCATTCCATTTATATGATTTGTCTAGAATAGGCAAATCCATAGAAACAGAAAGTAGATTAGGGGTAGCCAGGGGCTGGGGAGAGGGGGAAATGTGGAGAGACTGGTAAGGGATATAGGGTCTCTTTTTGAGGTTATTAAAATGTTCTGAAATTAGATTGTGATGATGGCTGCACAGCCCTGTGAACACTCTTAAAAACCACTGATTCACGTTAAAAAGGTAATTTTTATGGTTTGTAAATTATATCTCAGTAGAACTATAAAATTAAGTATAATTACATATGGGAGAAAAGCTCTTATTATATATGCTATATTTTATTTCATTGTTTAAATTAAAAAATCCCATGTTAAATTTTCTCTTGCTTTAGAGAAACAACTCCTTTCCTGATGAGAATAACATTGCAAGACTTCAGGAAGAACTCATTGCTGTGAAACTGAGAGAAGCAGAGGCTATTATGGGTTTGAAAGAACTTAGACAACAAGTCAGGGATTTGGAGGAGCACTGGCAGGTATTATCAGTATGTTTGTGTGCTTTTTAAAATGAGTAAAACCTGAATATCTTATTTGTGTGAGTTTGAAGTAACTGGTGACCAATACTTGGATATGAGTTTAAAGTGAAAAAATTTTGTTGTGTGTACAAAACTGAGAGCATTTATAAATTAAAAGTACCTTTAGGTGGTGTAGTGGCTTAAGGCTTGAGCGCTGGCACTGTCAACGCTGCGGCCTGGGTTCGAGTCCCAGTCAGGGAACTACCCACGTACCAAAAAAAAAAAAAAAAGTACCTTTAAGCTGTTCCCTTCCTTTTTTAACTCTCGTAATTAATTAAAAGATAAAATAAAGATCAAGTCATATTTTTGTTTTTATACCATTGTAATTTATGTAACTTTTTCTAAAAAGCTGTAAGAAAATAAACCTTTATATAGTACATATTTCTTCTGTTGCTATGCAGTCCATTTTTCAGTTTGACATCAATATAAATTTGTAACTTATTTTGAAAATTAGTTATCAGACAATAAATCAGATATTTAGCTAGTTACATGACAACAAATTTGGTCACACATGCAGGAAACTGTTGTCAAGGAATTAAAAAGAATAGAATCTATAAGACAGAAGGGAAAGAGGAAAGAAAAAAAACTACATAGCATTACAAAATAGTGATCTTGATTTGAATTTGGGGTGGGTGATGCATCTAGCAAAGACTAAAATTAGTCCTTGACATTGTCATGGCGTGTGTGTGTGTGTGTGTGTGTGTGTGTATATGTATGTGTGTGTATGTTATCAGGCAGCAATAAACTGGAAATTAAACCAACAAAACTGAACCTTTACCACAGATACTTTGAGAATACTGCTCTTAACTTCTAATATTGCTTTCTTAATTCATGAGTAGCCCCATTTTTTCCTTTTCTTGGGACTTCATTAAAAATAATATGAAAATTGCACATTAAAAACTAGGGTAGGAGTTCCCTGATGGTGTAGTGGCTTAAGGCTTCGGCAGTGGCACTGTCAGCGCTGCGGCCTGGGTTCGATTCCCAGTCAGGGAGCTACCCACATACCAAAAAAAAAAATAAACAAAAAACAAACAAACAAAAAACTAGGGTAAAAATTGTGTTCTTTATAATAATCACAGTATAAAAAAATTGAATTGTATCTGAATTTATATCCCAGATCTGCAACTCTGGCAGTAAGACTTTAGTGTCACCTTTATGAAGTTGTTTAGTGACATTTCCCATTTTCATACATCTATAATGAAGTATAATAGTGCCTAACATTTAAGATTTTCTGGAGAGTAAATAAAATAATGGATATAAAGTGTTTAATATAGTACTAGGCATGAAATAATTGCTCATAAAGTTAGCTCTTATTTCAATAACTGGAAATATTTGTTGCAATATAATTTGTTTGTGTTTTAGCGCCACTTAGCTCGTACTACTGGGAGATGGAAAGACCCACCTAAGAAAAGTACTGTGAATGAATTACAAGACGAACTCATGACCATTCGATTGAGGGAAGCTGAAACACAGGCTGAAATAAGAGAAATAAAACAAAGGATGATGGAAATGGAAACACAGGTATGATGGAAAGCCCAATAGCTTTAAAAAATATCTAGCATGTCAAAAGTTGATGTGCAGATTGTATCATCCCTAAATAGAGCTAAAAGGTGGACATGTGAAACTGTCTGTACTGCAGTGTTCTAGCCCAAATAAGAAGGGCTAAACATTGTGTTTTTTGATAATAGAGATTTAACATCTTTGACTCATTCAACAAAGTTTAAGCAAGTCATAAAACTCCTTTTGACTTGATTGTCTGGTTGCACAACTTGAGGGAATATTCATGTAGAGCAACATTTCTCAAGCTCAGCACTATTAACATATGGGACCAGATAAATCTTTATTGTGGGGACTGTCTTGTCTGTTTTAGGATGTTTAGCAGCATCCCTGGCCTCTACCCATGAGGTGCCAATACCACTTTGTGTCTATCCCCTTCCTCCACTTCACATTGTGATGCCCAAAATTGTCTTCACACATTGCCAAATGTCCCCAGGAGTGAGGGGGCAAAATTGTCCCTGGTTGAGAACCGCTGATGTAGAATATAATGTGATGTGAATGTAATGTGATTGATGCTTTCTAAAGTTGTATAATGTAATGACTCTGAGCAGTTAATTCCAAAATTAAACTTTCTTCTTCTTAAGTCCCCCTGTCTCTAATAAACCCTATCTTGAATATACTTGACTTAAGATCTGAAAAGTCCTTTATATGAAATCCATTTGCAGTACAAAAGTATATTTGGTAACATTTGGTTTTTATGTTTGTGTACTGTAGACCATATTTTTTAATATTCTCAATTCTCTGTAATGTTAGTGCATTTTCACAATACTTACTTAGGCAGTAGGGGGCATAGTTAACTCATGTATCATTCTGTATACCTGTGTGCCAAAAAAAACGGTCATTGCAACTTAAACATGATAAGATGAATATGTAAATCCTTTAGAATAAATAAATCTTGTTTTCTGTTGGTCCAAGTTATTTTCTTATATTTTTCATTGTAATTTAAAAATAACAGTAAAATTATAAAAAGTAGAAATTTAGCTTTTATAATGGGAAGTTTTATTTTTATAATCAAATTTTATCTCAGTATAGTTATTAAAGATGAAATACACCTTTTAAGTCTTGTTCAGGTTTTATTTCAGAATGGGTGTAGGTGAATGAATCAAATTCAAGAAATGTACAAAGTACTGTCTAGCCTTCAGAGAACTTATACTAGAGGAATCGGGCTTACACAAACTATATTTAATGTAAGTCACGATATAAAATGATGTATGTTGACTACATTTATTGTGGTAATCATTTCACAGTATATGTAAGTCAGATCATTATGTTGTACACCTTACTTAACAGTGCTATATGTCAATTATATCTAAATAAAATTGGAAAACTATGTAATTCAGAAATCTGGTAATTTGAGAGTTAGATGGAAATTTCTACGGAGAATAGGAGGGGAAATTAATTCCCACTAGGTGGTTTGGGGGAAGGCTCCCTAAGGAATTTGTTGGGGTTTTTTGTTTGTTTGTTTGTTTATTTTGGGGGGGGGGGTAGCTCCCTGGCTGGAAATCGAACCCAGGCTGCGGAGCCTAGACAGCTCCACCACCAGGGAACAGGAATTTGTATTTTGAATTATGCCTGACTAATGAGTGTGATTTTAGATGGATTTTGCTGGAAGAGGAATAGTTCCTGAATGCCAGTGCTTGAACTGAAGATGATCCATGAAGTTTTCCCATTGCAAAATGAGAAAAACAAAAATAGTGTGAGATAGTGGTAATGCTATATTAGTCATCTAAAGAGTTTTGTATCAAATACCCATGTGTATCTAGCACCTAGATTAAGAAATGTGTTCTTGTTGATATGTATAACTCTAGTCTCATTTTTAATGACTTTTAGAAAAGTCTACCTAGTAAGTTATACCTTAGTTTATTGAACCACATTCCTTTTTGACCAGTTTTTGCTGTTATAGACAGTGCTGCTCTAAACATTCTAGCACATGTTTTCTTGTATATATCTCCAAGAGTTTCTTCAGTACAAGGGCTTTTAATTTTTTCTGTGCCAAGAATCCCTTTGGCAGTCTGAAACCTGTGGACCCCTTCTCAAAATAATGTTTTTTAATGCATAAAATATAATACATAGAATTGCAAAGCAAACCAGTTATATTGAAGTACAGTTGTTAAATTACTAAAAAGCAAACAAGTTTGTGATACAGAACACATACACACAGACATATACAAGACATCCCCATTGCTGGATTCAGATTTTAATACTTTAGATTTGTAATACTTAAGTTAGATTGTACTATAATTTTCCTTCTTGGGGAGACTCAACCTGGTTTTGGTACCAAGGTTATATATAGTAAACTTGGTGGATAAGTTGGGTTGTATTTTATCTTCTTCAGTTCTCAGAAATTTTATGTAAGATTGGAATTACCCATTACTTGAATATATACTGGAATTTGGCTTTAAACAGTGTTGTTTTGTGGGAATAGTAACTATTGATCCTAGTTGTTGAGGAGTTGTAGATCTTTTCAGGTTTTCTGTGTCTTTTTGAGTCTGGTTTGGTAAAATAAGGCAAACTTCTGCAAGACTTCAAGAAAATAAAGAAGAAACAGTTAAAACACTATTAGAAATTTTTTAAAAAGGACATAGTTATAGATCCAGTGAAAATAATTTTTAAGAATATTCTCAAAACAACTTTAAGTGATAATTTTGAAATTTGAAGTTAGATGAAATGGATAGTCTTTTTTAAGAAATGTGATATGACTTGAGTGTTTTTGCTTTGTTTTTTTTCTCTGAGTTCCTTGGACCTGTGTATTTGTGTATGCAATGAAATTTGGAAAATTCTTGGTTATTATTTCTTTAAAACTTTTTTGTGTTCCGTACTGTCTTTTGGAATTTCAGTTACACACATTAGCCAGAATTTTTTTATATCCAGCAACTCTTAGATGCTCTTGTTCTCTCCTCCCTTCCACCCTATTATTTTTTTCTCCTTGTGTTTGAGATTCTATAGACAGAAATATTTCTACTAACTTACTAAGTTCACTGATTCTTTCCTCAACTTTGTGAGTTGTCTGGTGAGCTATTAATGGCATTCTTCATATCTGTGACTGTATTTTTCATTTCTAGCACTTCTGTTTGATTCTTACAATTTTCATTTCTATGCTGATACTTGTTTTTCACCTCTCCCTCAGAGAATTTAGCATATTAATCACAGTTATTTTAAATTCTCTGTCAGATAATTGTATTATCTGTGTCATATCTGAGGCTGATTCTCTTGATTGCTTTGTCTCTTGGTATAATGTTTTGTTTTTTTTTTCTTTTCCTATGCTCTGTATTCTTCTTGTTGTTGAAAACTGGATATCTTGTGTAGGACAGTAGACTGAGGTAAATATTTTTTAATACCTGGAAATATTTTCTTATGCTAGGATGTTAATGTGGCAGATTTGAGTTAATATAGCCAGGAGTTAGGTTGGGTTTGAGGTTTGTTGTTTCTGTGGTTATCCTCATTGCACCACAGGCTTCAAATTCCCCTAGCAGTATCTTATTTTTAGATTAGAGGCTGGTATGCCAAAGGGTTTTCTCAATGTCTATAGATCTCCCCTCCACACAGTACTTTGGAGAAAAGGTTGTTCTTCAGCAGTATTCCACTGTTATCTGTTACAGTTGGAGGCACAGAGAACACCTTTGTCCTATTGTTTTGATCAAGTCTCAGACTCAGGCTTGTGTTCTGGATCCTGGGGTATTTTGGCCTTCTTAGTGTTCTGCCCTACCTTCAGCTATAGTCCTAGGCCCACAATACAGTCCTGCCCCTTCCTCAGATACAGTGGTTTCCTCATGCCTATACCATGGGCCTGTCTCAAAACTCTCATCCAGTCGTGTTTGTGTGTACCTGTTGGGATCCATGAGTAATAAGTGTGCAAGTGTTTGTGAACTCTGCGGCCCCCTTGGGCTCTATACACTCTAGCCAGCCCACTCTTGGCCCCTGCCAATTTGATACTTACTCTAGCTGAAATGTGTTTAACAGCATCTGCCTTGTCTCCACTTAGATTTTGGGCTAGTTGGTTGCCCTCTGACTTCATCTCTGTGAGTTCAACAAACTGGCTGGCTTATTATTATTGTTGTTATTATCCTTAATGTTGTTGTTGTTGTTGTTATTTATTATTATTATTAAGAGTAGGAGCAATGCTCTTTGTGATTCTCTACATCTCTGCTCAGAAATCAAGTCTTTATTATGATGCATTTGAAATTGTTTTATTTTATAATTTCTATTTCTTCCCTTTTTGTCTTTTCCTCCCTTCTTGCTTTTTATTGGATTTATTTAGTTTTTTCTTTCTCTTTCTTTCCACTAGTTTAACTTTTGTAATTTCTTTTCTGTTACCATTTATTGAAGATGCTTACCTGACTGAACAAAGACTAAGTTAGTAATTATCTCCATCTTCCTTCCAAACTGTATCAGAAAGATTTCATGTGCTCTCCTTCTGTTTTCCAGTGTTATATTTATTGTTATTGGACATTTTTTATACCTTCAGATTACTAAATATTATTGTTGTTTTATGGAGTCAGTGGATCTGTCTACCTATTTGCCAATTTTTTGCTTTCTATTTTTTTATTTAACAGTTTCTTTCCGGTTTTAACCATGTGTTGTAAAACTCTCACTGTCTTAAAATAAATGTACTTTTCTCTCACTCTTATATGATGGTTTACCTGAGTATACTACTATAGGAAGCAATTTATTTCTTAAACACTACAAATTTTTCCTGTTGAGATATCTGCTAGATATTTCATTTTCCCCTTTATATATACCAAAAATTTCCCTTTATTTACCTCTTCTTTTCTTTAGCATTCTGAGTTTTGTTACATTGTACCTTGGCGAGGATTTATTTGTACTTGTCCTGATTGGAACTAGTTGTATTCTGAACTGTGGATTTATATATGGGTTTTTGTTTTTTTTTCAGTTGTAAAAAAATTCTCAACTATTATCATCTCTTAGACCATTATATCTCACCTCCTTTTTTTTTCCTATTTTACCTTACAACCCCTATTAGATATTTTTTGTACTCCTTATTTTTTGTTCTATGTCTCTTGACTTTTTCTGGGACGCTAATTGTTTTTTCAGTGTATCTAATCTCCTATTTAACTCTTCACTTGAATTTTTAATATTGGGGGCTATGTTAATTTTAGAAATTGTATTTTGTTAATATTTGAATTTGCTAAATTTTTTTCTGCCCTCTGATTTTCTTTTTATTTCTTTTTATTGTTAAATATATTGGGGTGGCATTGGTCAGTAAAAATTACATGTGTTGGCAGGTTTACAGTTCTACAGTGTTGCATCAAACACAGTGTCTATGTGTTGCATTATGTGTTCACCCCCCCCAGAGTCACTTCTCTTTCCATCACCATATATTTGAGTCCCTGTCCTTCTTCTCCCATCCCCTCTCTTACCCTCAGATGAGTTTTTGTTTCTTTGTTACTTTCAGTTTCATATTTCACATATGAATGGAGTCATGTGGTTCCTAATTTTTTCTATCTGCCTTATTTTGCTTAGCATGATGGTCTCAACGTCCATCCATGTTGTCACAAATGGCAATATTTCATCTTTTCTTACAGCTGAGTAATACTCAATTGTGTAGATGCACCACAGCTTCTTCATCCAGTCATTTATCAAAGGGCACTTTGGTTGTTTCCATGACTTGGCCATTGAACAGCACTGTGATGAACATTGGAGTACATAAGTCTTTGTGGACTAAGATTTTCAAATTTTTTGAGTAGATACCCAGTAGGGGGATTGCCAGGTCATCTGGTAACTCCATTCCCAATATTCTGAGGAACCTCAACACTGTCCTACATAGCAGTTGTACTAATTTGCATTTCCACCAGCAGTGTGGAAGAGTTCCCTTTTCTCCACAGCATCTCCAGAACTTGTTATTCCTTGTCTTATTGCTAATAGTCATTCTAACAGGTGTGAGGTGGTATCTTATTCTGGTTTGATTTGCATTTCCCTGATAGCTAATAAGGTTGAGTTATTTGTCTTTTTTTCATATATTTGTTGGCCATTTGTATGTCTTCGTGGGTGAAGTGTCTGTTCAGGTCCTGTGCCCACCTTTTTAATTGGATTGTTTGGTTGGTTGTTGTTGAGTTGTATGAGTTCTTTATATATTTTAGATATTATCTCCTTATCAGAGGCATTGTTTGCAAATACTTTCTCTCATTCAATTAGTTGTCTCTTTGCTTTGTTGATGATTTCTTTTGCTGTGCAGAAGCTTTTTAGTTTGATGTAGTCCCATTCATTTATTTTCGCTTTTACTTCCCTTGCTTTTGATGTCAGGTTCATGAAGTCCTCCCTGAACCCGAAGTCTGTAAGTTTGGTACCAATGTTTTCTTTTATACAGTTTATTGTTTGGGGTCTTATATGGAGGTCTTTAATCCATTTTGAGTTAATATTGGTATATGGTGATAGTTCACATTTAACATTCATTCTTTTGCATTTGGTTTTCCAATTTTCCTAGCATATTGGGAAAGAAGAGGTTTTCTTTTCCCCATTGTATATTTTTCACTCCTTTGTCAAAAATTATCTGTCCATATATTTGTGGGTTTATTTCTGGGTTTTCAGTTCTGTTCCATTGGTCTGTGTGTCTGTTTTTCTGCCAATACCAAATGATTTTGGTTATTGACACTTTGTAGTATAGATTGAAATTGGGGAGTGTGGTACCTCCAGCCTTATTCTTTTTATGGAGGATTGCTTTGGCCATTTGGAGTCTCTTGTAGTTCCATATGAATCTGATATATTTTTTTTAATCTATTTCTTGTCTGGGATTTTGATGGGAATTGCTTTAAGTCTGTATATTGCTTTGGATAATATGGCCAATCCATGAATACAGAGTATCTTTCTATTTCTTTGTGTCCTCTTTAATTTCTTTTAATAGTGTCTTATAGTTTTCAGTGTATAAATCCATCAAATTCTTTGTTAATTCCTAGGTATTTTATTCTTTTTGTTGCAATCTCAGAAAGTATTGATTTTCTCTTTTTTTTTTTGTGAAGTTTCATTGTTGGTATATAGAAATGCAATTGATTTTCATACATTGATTTTGTATCCTGCATCTTCATTCTATTCGTTTATTGTTTCTAATCATTTTCTGGTGGAGTCTTCTGAATTTTCTATATAAAGGATCATATCATCTGCAAATAGTGACAGTTTGACTCTTTCTCTCCCAATTTGGATACCTTTTATTGCCTTCTTTTGCCTGATTGCTCTGGCTAGAACTTCCAGTGCTATATTGGGGCATCCCTGTTTTGTTCCTGATTTTAGGAGAGCTGGCTTCATTCAGCTTTTCCCCATTTAATATATTAGCTGAGAGTTTATCACTTATGGCCTTTATTATGTTGATAATACATTTATGTGGTGTATCACATTGATTTGCATAGGTTAAACCATCCTTGTGCTCCTGGGATGAATCTCAGTTGATCACGGTGTATAATCTTTTTGATGCATTGTTGTATTCTATTTGCCAGTACCCTGTTTAGGATTTTTGCATCTGTATTCCTCAGAAATATGATTCTGTAGTTTTCTTTTTTTGTGTTATCCTTACTAGGTTTCGGTATTAGGGTAACGTTGGCCTCATAGATTGAATTGGGAAGTATTGCCTCATCTTCAAGTTTTTGAAAGAGTGTGAGGAGGACTGGTGTTAATTCTTCTTTTAATGCTTGATGAAACTCATTGCTGAGACCATCTGGTCGTGACCTTTTGCCTTTGGGGAGGTTTTGGATGATTGTTTCAACTTCTTTACTATTGATTGGTCTATCTAGATTATCCAGTTCTTGGTTCAGTCTAGGTAGACTATATGTTTCTAGAAACTTGTCCATTTCTTCTAGGTTGTTAAATTTGGTGGCATAAAACCTTCATATTTTCTTATGATCATTTGTGTTTCTGTGGTAGCAGTCATAATTTCTACCCTTTCATTTCTAATTTTGGTTATTTGTGTCTTTTCTCTTTTCTTTGGTGAGCCTAACCAGGGGGTTGTCAATTTTATTGATATTTTTTTTTTCAAAGAACCAGCTCTTTGATGCATTAATTTTCTATTTTCTTTCTCAGTTTCATTAATTCTGCTTTAATTTTTAATACTTCTTTCCTTCTGCTAACTTCAGGGTTTTTTTGTACTTCTTTTTCTAGTTCTTTAAGATGGGATGTTAGGATGTTATAATTTTTCTTGATTCTTGAGATAGGCCTGTAATGATATAAATTTTCCTCTTACTACTGCTTTTGCTGCATCCCAATACTTTTGATATATTTATTTTCATTGTCATTAGTTTCTATGTGTTTTTAATTTCTTCTTTTATTTCTTCTTTGATCCAGTCATTTTTAAAATAAGATGTTGTTAAATCTCCATGTATATGTGATTTTTATCTGCTTTCTTCTTGCAGTTAATGTCCAATTTCAAAGCTTTGTGGTCTGAGAATACACTTGATATTATTTCAGTTTTCTTGAATTTGCTGAGACTAGTTTTGTGTTCCAGCATATATGGTCTGTTGTTAAGAATGTTGTACGATGAATTATCCTGTGAATGTCAAATATGTCCAATCACTGTAATGTATCATTTAAAGCTGGTATTTCCTTATTTGTTTTCTGTTTGGATGATCTGTCCATGGCTGTTAAGGGAATGTTTAGGTCTCCTACATAATTTTGTCAGTTTCTCCTTTCAGATCTGTTAGTAGTTGCTTTGTAAATTTTAGTGCTTCCTGATTGGGAGCATATATATTAATGGGTGTCATGTCTTCTTGTTGTTGTATTATCCTTTTTATCACTATGAAGTGTCCATCTTTGTCTCTTGTTACCTCTTTTATCCTGAAGTTTGTTTTATCAGATATCAGTATGGCAACTTTTGCTTTTCTCTGAGTGCCATTTTCTTGAAACATTGTTTTCTACCCTTTCACTCTGAGTCTGTGTTTTTGTCCTTGTAGCTGAAGTGTATCTCTTGGAGACAGCCTGCTATTCTTTGCCTTTTTATTGGTGAGTTCAGGCCATTAACAGTTAGGGTGATAAGTGATATATGAGGATTTCCTATGGCCGTTACTTCCTCCCTTTTAATTTTTTGTCCCAACTCTCCCCCATTTATTTTGATTTTTTGTTTCAGGTGGAATAGCCTCCTTCATATTTCTTGAAATGCTGGTCTCATGCTGGAGAATTCCTTCAACTTCTGTATGTCTGAAAAGGTCTTTATTTGTCCTTCACATCTAAGGAATAACATTGCTGGATAACCTATTCTTGGCTGGTAGTTTCTTTGTTTTAATATTTTGAATATTTGATTCCACTCTCTCCTGCCTTGTAGAGTTTCTGCTCGGAAGTGTGATGATAGCCTGATGGATTTCCTTTAAAGATTATAGTTTTCTTTTCCCCCTGGTTGCCTTAAGAATTCTCTCTTTGTCATTGATTTTTGACGTCTTCAGTGTAATATGCCTTGGAGAAAATCTGCTAGAGTCTAGGTAGCTAGGGATCCTGTTTTATTCTTCAACTTGGGGTTCCAGATCTTTCCATAGGTTTAGAAAGTTCTGGTCTATTATTTGTTTGCATAAGCTTTCTGTAGAATTCTATCTCCCCCTTCCTGTTATCTAATGTTGTTCTTTCTAATGGGGTCAGATCGCTCTTACAGATTCTTTCCTTTCTTTTGACTCTCAAATCTCTCTTCTTCCTTCTGTAATATTTCCATGTTCCTATCTTCAATATCACTACTTCTTTCCTTCATCTGGTCAGCCCTGTTTCCTGTACTCGTTAATTAATTTCTCAGTTCTTTTATTGTGTTGTTTATCTCTAGAATTTCTATTTGATTCTTTTTTTATACTTTCAGTTTGTTAAAATATCCCTTTTGCTCACACATTTCCTTTCTGAGTCACTTATCTGTGTCTGCGTACCTTGCCAACATTCTGTGAGCTCTTTGAGTGTGTGTTAAGAATTGCAGTCTTGAATTGTATGGCAATTAGATAATATATTTCCAAATCTATAAGTTGCTTTTCTGGAGATTTTTTTCTTTCTTTCTGAGTGGCTTTGAATCCTAAGGTATTCATTGTATTTGATGTGTTTCTTTTCCTGGGCTTGAGAACCTTTTCCTTGGCAGATATGAAGAAGTCTGTCTTTTACTTCCCAGTTGGTGTGCTGTAGCATCTCATAATATTTTCTCTTGGTTATTCAGTCTTCTCCCTGTATGAGTTTTTTCCTGCAAGATAGGCTTCTCTTCTTTGACGTAATTGCCTTGATCTCAATATACCTCCTCTTTGGGAATATGTGGTGCGTAATGGTATGCTATGCCTCTGAGATCAGTGTGGGGGTGGGGAGCTGCTGCACCTGTGTTTTGCAGTTTCCCTGAGTCCTCCTGCCGGTTTCCGCGGGGCAATGTTTGTTAGGAAGGGTGCAGGTTTGTTTGCCACAGGGTAATAATGGCAGTTCACCTTTTTCAGCTAGCTGTGTAGCAGGCAGTAGGTGGAACTGGAGGGGCCAGCTTTGGGAGAGAAGGGAAGCAGGCTCTGTGTCTATAGTTTCTAACTGGTAGTAGGAGAGGTACTTGTTGTAGCTGCTTTGTGTCCTGGGTTCGCTCTCCTGAGTGCTGGCTTAACACCAGCCTGTTCTTCCCCAGTAGAGCACTGGGCAGGGCCAGGTGGGTGCGCACCCGGAAACAAAACCTGTTTCTCCGTTGGTAGAGCACTGGCCTGCTGGGCGGGACGCTGGAAACAAAGCCTGATCTTCTGTAGGTAGAGCACTGAGCAGGCCCCAGGCGCATGTTGTGCCCTCAACTGAGCCTTTTTCTCTTCTCCTGAGCCCGCATTTCACCCAGGGCCCATTTTATTCTGATCAGCTTTTCCCCAGTAGCCTGCTCTTAGTTTCAAACTCACCCCAAGACTATTTGTGGTGGAGCCAGTGCTGCCGTGCTTGTTGTCATTTAGAATTGCCCTATTTTTGCCCAAGGCAATTTAGCAGCTTTTGTTCAGCTTCTAGCCCACCCCAAGGCATGGGACTCAGATTGGAACCCTAGTGCAGGATTTCAGCTGCCTATACCTCCGCTCTTGTAGGTTTTTGGCCTCCAACCCACCCAGGATTGTGCTGCTCTTCGCCTATGTCCCCAGGCTCTCACCTTGCTCCTTCTGCCAGCCCCACCAGGCTGTGTTTTGCAGCCCCATCTCTGCCCTGCTCTCTCCCTCCTCTCCTATTCACCTCCTCCTTTCTCTGACCTTCAGGTGTCTTCTTGGGATGCGATCTCTCAGCTGAGACTGGCCCACTCAGGGTTTCCCCTGTTGGATCCCAGTTCAATTGTATTTTCTAGGAGAGGTTTAAAGGATCTCTTCTCTTGCCACCATGTTTCCCTCTTAACTTCTATAAATTTGCTAAAATTTTTTGACAGTGATTTATGCTTTGCTTATGTGTTTGCTTCCTCTTTTTATATCTAATAATTTTAAATATAAACTTTTATATAAAGTCTGTGATTTTGTTATCTAGAGTTCTTACATCTGTTCTTGCTCTCTTTTTGTCTACTGTTTCTCACTTAGTCAATTCTTGGGTTTGTTTGTGAATGTTTTTTGATTTTGGAATTGTATTTTGGATGCAGGGAGGAGTTTTATCTATGGGAATTCTTTGCAGCTTATGTTTAAGGTATGTCCCTCTGAAGTGTAATTTTAATGATAGAAGGCAAGACAGCAGAAAGAGATTGTGGAACATTTTGAATATGGTGCTAAGATATTCATTCTTAATTTTGTAGACAGTAGTCATTGATTGAAAATGGGAAAGAAGAGAGTAATATATGTAGAAGGTGGTCTTAGAAAGGAGGCATTTCTTCTGTGAGTCAGGAAGATAAGTAAAAGTGAAGATGAGGAAACTTGGAAGTGATAGAAAGTTTTGGATCTTAAATCTATTAGAGAATCCAGATTTTTTTTAAAACTGGGGACAAGGTTGTTTTCAGAGAGTGAGATAGAATAGGTATAATAGCAACAACTGAGCATTTAATAAATATCTATTAAATTTCAGACGTGTGAGATTCCTTTCATAAACTTTTCTCATATAATTCTCACACATAACCTTGAAAGGCAATTGGTAATATCTGTGCTTATACCAGTGTACCAAAATTTGATGGAATCACCAAGATTAAGGAACTGTTAAATGAGGAGCCAGATTTTACTTGTCTTTCATTAGGAAAATTCCTACTGTTGCTTGCAGGTCTCTGTTAGAATAATTTGGGTTTGAGAAAATTCAGGCTGGGTCAAGCCTGAATGGAAAAACTACCTTAAGTTAGTCAATTCAAGGTGTGTTTTTTTAGCATTTCTTATAATTATAATACACTAAGAAGCTAGTGTGTATTGAGTTCTTACTATACATTAAACCTATTACATGTATTATCTTATTTAATTCTGAAAACAATCAAATGAGAAATAGGTAGTATTTTTATATATATTTTTCACATGAGGAGGTAGAGATATTAACTAGTCTGCTTTAATCACCAAATAGCAAGGCAGGATTCAGAAATAATTTTATGCTCCATAAAAATAGATTATGCTATGCATTGGAGAAATGTAGATATTCACACGATACATTTCTTGACATCAAGGAGTTTATAGTCCAGTAAATAGTGATGGTACCTTCAGTCTCTGTTTTCTTTTGGGAATTGGAACGAGGAACTAAATTCATCTTTATTCCTCCATCTCCTGCTTTGTACCATATTGCCTATTTCAGAGATTAATACTTCCAAGTTCTGTGTAAATATCCTTGTAGTTTATAGGTATTTATTGTATAAATGGTAACTTGAGCTATAGTGAGAGTTTCTAATACAGACGTTATATATTCTTTTAGATGATTTGATTTTTAAAGCAGTTTTGTAAGTTTTTTTAACTTTTTAACTATTTGTTGAATAAAATTGACCTATAACTAATAATAACATATTTATAATTTTGTGGAAACATGAAATGGGTAGGTAGAAATAGAAATTTATGTTTTTTCAAGACTTTTATCTACATAATCTGAGTTTTTTATTTTTAATTATTAGAACCAAATCAATAGTAACCATCTTCGAAGAGCAGAACAAGAGGTGATCAATCTCCAGGAGAAGGTTCAGTATCTTTCTGTGCAGAACAAAGGACTACTTACTCAATTAAGTGAAGCAAAGCGCAAACAAGCAGAGATTGAATGCAAGGTAAATATATCAACTAGCTAGTTTGGTTCTGTCAACATAAAAATGCCCTTTTTTGGGTTTTGTCTCATCATTGAATACATTATCATAACACCAAATAAAGCCAAAAGAAGCTAGTTTTATTTCCCACTTTTCTTGAACTTGGTTTCATGGTTGCTTTCAGACCCGTTTTTGCTCATCTAACCCTGGGGTGGATTTCAGGCTGGAAACCTCGTTTTCAACCACTTGGTTAAATGCCAGTGCGGGAAATTAAGTTAACCAAGAGCTTAAGTATTGGTATAGCATTATAATTTTTCTTTTGACCTGTAGCCCTTTAAAACTGAAGCTTAAGCAACCAAGAAGATAAGTAATTTAGAAAGTTTTGGGCAACTCTGCTTTGATTAGTACCTTATTAGTAATTAGTGGACAGTCAACATTGACATTTTCAGGATAGAGAGCAAAAGAAGTGTGTGTGTACCAATGGGTCGGGAAAATTTTGTGCATTTCCCATTATTTTAATCAGATTTTCTGTTTTCTTTTGTTTTTGCATGTGTGTGAAGTGTTTGGATTCTAAATCATGCAAAAGTATTTGATTGCAAGTACTTTTTTTTTTCTGAAATAAATTTGCAGTATAGCAGTGGTGAGAGAGAGGGTATGGAAAGTGGGGTGGAAGAACAGGGTGTGTATATGTGTGTATGAAATAACTAAAGAGATGACTGTGGTCTAAGCATTAGAGTGGATTGCAGAGGACAAGTCATGGGATTTTAAAAATAAACTAGACATCCATCTTTCCATGATGAGATAGTAGAAACGATGCCCTTTAAAGATTCCAGCCTTATTATTCTATGATAAGAAATAAGACTTTCAATGGCACATATAAAGCTGTAATTCCATCAACTTGTTCTGGTGTCATTAAAAACCAAGAGTGAAGCTTGAGTGGTTTATCAGTGTCACTGAAATCCAGAGATGAAATTACATCCTAATTAATATGCATGACTGTTACAATTTACACTGACAGAAATCTGTAGGCACTACTGAAATTTGTACTAACTTAAGAGTAGTTCCTCTTAAAGGATGTGACTAGACTAATATAGAAATAAAATGATATGGCACAAGGTCATATCAGTTTGATTTGTTGTACTAATATCTGAGATTTTATGATGCTATATTGTCCATGTTGACTTATTTTTAATAAACTAAATTTAATCTTTTATTATTGGTATAAGTTTTCACCAGTATATTGATAACACTGTTACTGGATTTAATATTGCTCTTTAAATGCCTTAGTACCCTTTAATCAAAGTAAAGTGTACTTTGAAAGTAAATATTTGGGGAGTTTGCTGATGAAAATAATTGTTTTCTTTGTATTTATCTAAGGAATGGGCTCAAACTCAGAATTTCAGGGAATTTAAGAATGGGAATTGTTCATTAATATTGCTGTGAAAAGTATGTTATAGATGCTGACTCTGATACCTCCCCTGTGTTTAAGCTGTATACTGATCTGTTCAATGTTTTATAATGCCTTTTGCACATTTCAAGTATGACCGGTGTGTTAATTGTCACTCTAGCACCTAGTACATTCTGATTAAGTGTATGTATTTTACTTTGTTATATTGGAGCAATTCCAGAACAAACCTAACTTTTTCAAGAAAGCCAATTTTTCAGTTATATAAATCTGATTCACTTTCATTTAGTTTTATGTGATTATAGCTTATGATTTGTCAATAAGTAATTATTAAAGTTCATTTTATTTTTCATTTATGTAATATATCAGGATACTGTTTTCATATTGACATTATTTTCCCTCTGTAACTGAATTTAATTGTCTCACCTCACGGTGAAGTATAGTACAAGTCTGTGGTCCCCAATATGAAAATTCCAAATACTACCCAAAGGTGTTTTTCATAAATTTTACACAAATGCATTTGGGAAAACACCTGATTTGAATTAATATATGACCATTTATCATTTTTACTTACCTAACTTGGTGTGTGTATTTATACTTAACTGCTTTATTGTGTTGAGCGTTGGGCATACTGTTTCATTATGGACACTGCCTCAGATCCCATGGATTTATGCACCTTACAACTTTTCTAAAATCTAAAAAATCTTGTACCTGAAATTTCATAACACACCTGACCCCCCAAGATTTCAGTAATGAGATCGTTGGGTTTTCTACGTAAATTTAGACTTGAAGAAAGATTTTATATTCTCTAGTTTTATATGGATATATATATATATCCATGAGAAAAGGTATATTAATTTATATACAAACTTGTAAAATTGTAATAAATAATGTTAAATGAGGACAATCAAAGTATAATATTTTACTATGATTATAATACTATTCTTATAACACCCTTATTCCTTCCTATCTCATTGTCTTCCTGGCCCTACCACATACCCCTTTTTAAATTTTTTCCCAGGTATGCTCTATTATTTTCTGATAAGTCATTTTAGAGTTTCTTTTAGGGAGATACTAGCAAATAAAAGTATATAATTTTAAAAAAAAGTACATAATTTTTCTTGTCACTTTCTTACATGAAAATTAGCATACTACAGATTATTCTCCGCTTTTTTTTTGTGCTATGTCTTACAGAGCTTTAAATATCAGTGCTTGAAGAGTCTTCTCATTAGTTTCTAACATTGTTTTACATTGCATGGATGTACCATTTAACTAGGCCTTTATTGATGGGCACATGGGTTGTTCTGAGTGTTTAGCTACTATAAGCAGAGTTTAGGGAATAACCTTGTACATACATAATTTCAGATTTATAGAAGTATATCTACACTTCCCTATAGGGTAAATTCCTATAAATTTTATTATTTGGTCAATGGGTAAATGCATTTGTAGTTTTAATAGATTTTGTCAAATTATTCTCCTTAGGGTTCTACCATTTTGTACTTTAACCAGCAGGACATGACAGTACCTGTTTCTTCATCATGTTATTTGCAAAGTGTGTGGGCAAAGGTTTTTCATTTAAGTAGATCTAATTTACGAATTCTAGGATGGTGATTCTTAACTAAGGATGGGAGGAGGTAAGATGATTAGACTTCAAAGAATGATGGCATCTACTTATGTATTCATCAAATATTCGAATGTTGTCTATTTATCAGTTACTCTGTAGGCACTGGGGATACAGTAAAGAAGGTGAACATAATGTTTATTGAGACAATAAGTAAAAAATAGAAAAGATCATTATTAGCGATATAGTATAGAATGGGAGTTAAGGGGAAGTGGTGATTAATATTGAATACCAGAAAGTGGTATCAGAGCCAGAACCTGAAGAGTAATGAAGATTCAGCCTTAAGAAGAGTCAGGGGAAGATCCCTGCATGAAAAGGGTCACAGAGTTCAAGACCCAAAAGCAGGAAAGAACTTGGTTGCTAAGGCTCATGTATAATAAAAAGCCAAATGAAATAAAGTTCTGGAGGTAGGCTGGGACTCCATCTCTTACCCTGTAGATTTCTATAGCCCATGGTAACAAGTTTGGATTTTACTTGTCAGTACTGTCAAAGGCCAATGAAAGGTTTTAAGTAGGAATGCAGCATATATATAGATTTTTTTTACTGTATTTTCTTCAGATTTCTTTTTTTACTCTTCGAAATAATTTTATGTTTAAAGAAAAGTGGCAAAGATCATACTGAGAATTCCCATATACCCATTAACCAGCTCCTCCCAAGGTTAACATCTTACATAATCACAGTACATTTATCAATACTAAGAAATGAATGCTGGTACAATGTTATTACTAAACTACTCACTTTATTCAGATTTCCCTGTCATATCTCATTCTCCTCTGATCTGTGACAGTTTCTCAGTGTTTTCTTTTCTTTTGTCACATTGACTATTGAAGAATATTGGTCAGGTATTTTGTGGAATCTCTCTCAATCTGAAATTGTCTGACATTTTCTCATGCTTAGACTGAAGAATTTTAGGAAACAACACATATTAAGTGTCCTTCTCAATACATCATAGCAGGGCATATTGTATTGATAATACTTCTAGTGCTGTTAACCTTGGTCAAGTTGGTGTCTGCCAGCTTTCTCCCCTACAAAGCTCTTTCCTCTCAGATTCTGTTCATTACAAGCAAGGTATTAAGTTCAGCCCCTGGTGCAAGGTGGGGCAGGAGCATTAAGCTATACCTTCTGAAGGAAAGAATATCGAAGAATTTTTGAACATATCTTAAAACTACCACAATAATTATATATTGGTGCGGGGGTGGGAGTGCTAGTTTGAGTATATGCAAATATTCTTAAAGTTTCAGCCACTAATTTTAGCATTTATTAAGGAATGTTGATTTAGCAATTACTGTAATTATTTTTTAAAAGAATCACATGCCACTCTCTGTGGAAATGGACTTGGGTGGGTTGGAGAGATTTACTATGAGCTCATTAGATAATAATAGTATAGAAAGAGGTGCTATCTTGGTCTCAGGAATTGGCAGTGAAACGAAAGAGAAATAGTTCAATTCAGGATCTATATTTCTAGAGAACAATAAGATTTGGTGATTAGATTGGAAAGGGGTAAGATTAGGGAGAAATTGATGTCTAAATTTTTGTTTTTGTAACTGATTAATTTTTTACACAATCTTAACTAAAATTAGCAGAGTATAAACATATTAGTTATCTATTGCTGTTTAACAAATTAACTCTAAAACAGTGGCTATGAGATCAGAAATTTAAGAGCAGCATAGCTAAGTAGCTCTGATTTAGTCTCTCATGAGGCTACAACCATCCAAATGTTTAACTGAAGCTAGAAGATAAGGTTTTTTTAGGTGGCTCACTCACATCATTGCAAGGTGGAGTTGGCTGTTGGAGAAATCACTCACTATCCACAAGGCGCTTTCTCTTAATAAAGGATATAGACAGGTACACAAAATTATAATGCAGTATGAATAATGCTAATAATGTTGTGATTGAAGAGGCATATAGGACACTGTAATGGGAGTTTAGTGTTAGGGTCATGGTTCAAGGAAGGCCAACTAAGGAATGATTAAACTGAGACCTTAAGGATATGTAGAAGTTAGTCAAGGAAAGGCAACATAGAGTTCCCTGGTCAAAGGGAATAGCATGTGTGAAGAGCAGAAGTGAAAAAGAGTAACATGTTGTTTGAACTAAAAAAGTGTTTATTATAGCTGGAGGGGAGCCTGGTGAGGAATATTGGTAAGAATCAAAGCTACAGCAGTGAATGGGGAGCTAAATCATATAGAGTCTTGAATACCAGTATTCAAGATACTGGAACTTCAAGATCTGTGGAGTGCCATTAAAGTGTTTAAAATAAGGGAGTGATAGAACATGATTTTAATTTTATTAAACATAGGTGCTAGTGTGCTGGAGCCAACTAATAAAGGCTTGCAAGAACAAGTTAATTTTCGGGAATTTTGTGACATGGTTGTTGAACAGCCATATTAAAAGTGTTATATAATGCAATTAAATTATGGTAGAACAAAGGTAATAAACACTCATACTTCACCATTTCCTAATTATTTTTCCATTTTTACTAATATCTGTGCTTTTGAGGTTCTTTATACCTGTTGTAGCTGTATGATGGAAATACCATATAATAGTGCGCTACTGACATTTCTTCCCAACTCTGTTTCAGTCATGTTATTTTGGCAACTTGAAAAGAACCATGGTAGACGTATTAACACCACAAATTGGTAGATTACATGTCAGTGCTTGATTTATTGATTATCTAGACCAGGAGTTGGCAAACTATAACCCATTGCTCAAAACTGCCTGGCTTTCTGTTTTTGTAAATAAAGTTTTATTGTAATACAGACTTGTTTATTCATTTATGTGCTGTTGCCACTTTCACACTCCTATGGCAGAGAGAGTAATTGTGATAATACTGTATGGCCCTCAGGTCTAAAATATTTACTGTCTAATCCTTTAAGAAAAGTTTTTGACTCCTTCTCTGGACTAACAATGCAGATTAAAGTTTAAAAGTATGTTGTATCTTCAGCCTTTACATTGTGATCAGCACAAAATATTAAGGAAATTTTCTTCTCGTATTACTACTGTCAGAATCAGCAAAAAACTTGCCCACGTCATTGACAAATGAGTGAAATTCTAACATGTCTTCATTTCACGTTCATCTTCTCTCTAACATAAACAAAAATACTTAACCAATCTTCATATCAAAACTTCACTTCTCATTTTCAACCATAGGTGGCTTATGGATACAACAGTTTGGCAAAAATAAGTGGAAGAGCAAAATATTTTTGCATACCCCATTTTTCTCCAGCATATTTTCTTCATATTTTGTTATTTCTGGATCAGTATTATTTAGCATGGATATTATGAAATAATGTTTTTAGAGTTTTCCTTTGAGGTGGTAGAAGTAAATATTATGCAGAATTATGATATAATCTCATTTTTATTCTTTCTAGTGTAATGTAAATATTAACATTGCTTCAGAAAGAATATCATTTTTAAAGTGTTATATAATTAATATACTGTTAGTATCCATATTCTCTCTTAGTCTGTTGTCCTAGTTACTTAAGTGTTTGAAAGTTCTCAATAATTGTTCTTGCATAAGAAATTAATAGCTTGCAGTCACTAATCATTTTAAGTTAATTTTTAATTTTAAAAATTTGAACAATATTTATGAGTGGTTTTTCTTAATATTTAAAGAAAAGGACTGTTATTCTATATATTTATTCATTTCATATTAAGTTCATATATGGCTTTCTCATTTAATCATGGGTTTATTTATTTTCTAATTTTTGAGGTTACAAGTGTTTATATTTTATTAGTAGTTTATTATCAGTTTGGTTTATTATTGGTTTGTTTTGTTTGCCACCCTAGAACAAGGAAGAAGTGATGGCAGTGAGACTCCGGGAAGCAGATAGCATAGCTGCTGTGGCTGAACTACAGCAACACATTGCTGAGCTTGAAATCCAGGTACCATATGAAAATAATAAACTACTGAATAATAATGCAATAGTTTCCTCTTCCCTCTCTACCCAGTGACTTATATCTTCATCCTAATGACTGTGATTCTGTTTTCAAAACTTACCCATTTCCAAGTCCACTCTTCTTATTGTGGTAAAGTATACATAACATGAAATTTATCATTTTAAAGTGTATCACTATGACATTAAGTACATTCACATTGTTGTGCAACCCATCTCCAGAACTCTCTTCATCTTGCAGAACTGAAACTCTATACCCATTAAACAACAACTTCCCATTCCCCTCTTTGCCCAGCCCCTGGAAACCACCATTCTACTTTCTGTCTCTGAATTTGACTACTTTAGGTACCTCATATAAGTAAAATCATACAATATTTGTCTTTTTGTGACTGTCTTACTTTACTTAGCATAATGTCATTAAGGTTCGTACATGTTATAATATATGTCAGAATTTTCTTCTTTTTTAAGGCTGAATAATTTTCTCTTGTATGTGTATGCTACATTTTGTTTATCCATTCATCCTGTGATAAACACCTGGGTTGTTCCCACCTTTTGGCTCGTACTTTGAATAATGGTGCTATGAACATCTGCTTGGGTGCCTGCTTCCCTTTTTGAGGAGGATATACCCATAAGTGAGATTGCTGACTCATGTGGTAATTGTATGTTTAATTTTTTTTGAGGAATTGCTATACCATTTTCCACTGTAGGAGTACCATTTTATGTTCCCACCAACAATGCACAAGGTTCTCAATTTCTCCACATCCTCACGAACAGTTTTTATAATAATCATTCTAATTGGTTTGAAGTGGCATCTCATTGTGGTTTTAATTTGCATTTCCTTTATGATTAGTGATGTTGAGCATTTCTTTGTGTGCTTATTTGCCTATTATATATATTATGTCTAATCAAGTCTTTTGCCCATTTTTTAATCAAATTATTCTTGAGTTTTAGAAGTTCTATATAGTATATTCTCAATGTCAGTTCCTTATCATATACGTGGTGTACAGATATTTTCTCCCCGCCATAGGTTTCCTTTTTGCTCTGTTGTTATTAACCTTCAATATATAAAAGTTTATATTTTTTTGAAGTCTCACTTACCTCTTTTTTCCTTTTTGCTCCAAG
The DNA here is from genome assembly GCA_004026885.1 of Lyroderma lyra. NCBI lineage: Eukaryota > Metazoa > Chordata > Mammalia > Chiroptera > Megadermatidae > Lyroderma > Lyroderma lyra. The sequence goes on along the minus strand of PVJL010001955.1, from coordinate 4,222 downwards.
TACATTTTTGAATGACAATTTATCATATTTCTATATTGTCAAGGCTCTTTTCAAAAGAATTCAAAGATTTAGAAATAAATGTTTTGTTACTTCTTATGTTCTATTTCTTATTGTAAAATATAAGGTAATACATTTCCAATATGAGAAAAGAATTATGTTTAAAATCTTATTTCTTTCATGATTTTTTATTATGTTCTATTCTAAGCCATAAATACAGTTTTCTCTGTAACATTTAGAATGTTTTCCCACCTGAAAAATTCCTTTGTCCTTAATTTTCAGTTCAAAATTCATTAAGACTTACATATTATGTTATAACCTCATCTTTTGATCTCAGTCATAAGTAATTACAACACATTATGACTTGTATAAGTTTATAAAAAGATGTGTTTATGTTCTTTTGATAATATTCTCTATAAAGTAGCACATATTTAGAAAAACTTGACATGCACAATGCATTTGTAATCAGCTATTTAAATCATGCTATCATATGCAATTCTATTTTAGTCTGTACTTTTCTAACAAAATTGTAAAATTTTGCCACATTTCTATACATCTTAGTCACAAAATAGTAAGATTTAAATCTTTTTGTTGATTATATAATACTTACTAAAATGAAGAACTTGATATGAGGTATGTTTTGTTTTAAATGAAATAACATCATTTTTGAAAAATAGAAAAGCAAATGCATGAAATTTTTACTGTCAATAGCAATATGTTAGCATCAAATAGCACTTGATTAAATGATGACTGGACTCTTAATTGTCAAATTCATTGGTATTTTTCAATATTTATCCTGCTTGAGCTTATCTCCTTTGTCATTATTGACCACTTCATCCTCTTCGCATTCTCTGCTCCCTTGGCTTTTCTACTACCACTCACTTTTGACTCTCTTCTTTCTTGTTTGACTTTCCTTTTCAGTCTTCTCTGTTAGTTCTGAGTGTTTCTATTCTTCTGAGAAACAGAGTTTTTGGTTTTTTAAAAACTATTCAAATGAAGGGTCTCACTTAACATGGCTTTAGGAGCCATCTTATAGCCATGAATCCTAATATATCTCCAGCCTAGCATGTTTCCCCTAACCAATAATTTTTAAACACTTTTTAAAAAGTTATTAAGGCAATATACAGAGAAGTCTGTAAACAAAGCAAAATTATAATACATACATGATCACAATAGAAAATATTGCCTGTGCCCCAGAAGTCTGTCCAATCACACCCTACTCCCTTATCTTGAATTTCATGGTAATCCTAAAATGTATGTGATTACTGTAAAACTTCTTATTGTTGAATCATCTTTGTGTGCATCTTTGATCCACACAGTTTAGTTTTCCCTGTTTCTGAACTTTATATAGTCATATTGAATATTTTCATTTTTGTCTCTTCTTTCTTTGTTTAATATTACTTTAGTAAGACTCATCATTTTTATTGTTGTATACTCACATGTTGCATTTAATGAATACATCATATGTATTTATCCATTGTAATATTAGTGGTCATTTGGGAATTTCCAGTTTGGACAATGCTGTGATTATGAGCAACCTTGTGCACCATACTGGTCACATGTATATAAGTTTCTCGAGCATGTACACGGCTGCCCAGAAAGTATCCAGCCATGTATTATGAAAAATAGAGGCATTTATAGTTGGAATTTTTTCAGAGAGCCCTTGAACATCAAGGTGTGGAATGGCTGGGTCATAGAGCATGCCTATCTTGCAACTTTATTTTCCAAAGAGTTTGCACCAGATTAAACTCCCAGCCGCAGCATATGAAATTTCTTCTTGTTCCATATCCTCCCTCAACACTTGGTGGTGTCACATGTTTTAATTTGTGCCAATCTGGTGGGTATGCCATGATACTTCATCATGGTTTTAATTTCCATTGACCTGATGAGCTTGGCCATTTGGATTTTCTCTTTAGTAAAGTGCCTGTTAGATCTTTTATGTATATTTTTCTGTTGGGTTGTCTTTTTCTCATGGTTGTATAGTTCTTTATACAAGGTCAGACAATTAATTTCACAAACTCATCCTAGAAAATGTGCTACATACCTCATTGCTGAATATCACGACGATCACCTACAAAGCACTCCTTTTGGGAAGCTATGCACCGAGGCCAGCCCCTAGTCCACCCTTCAAAACAGTTTTGGAACTCTTTTTCTGGAAGGACCATCAGAGCTGTTGTCATATGCAAAATCTTACAATTAAGTTTGGGAACTTGCCAAGGTTATGACACCTTCCCAAGTTGTTTGTACAGTGCTGCCAAAGTAAGTGCACAGTGGCAAGTTCATGAAATTAATTGTCAGATTTTGGGTATGATGAAGCTCTGATGGTTATTCCAGAAAAAGAGTTCCAAAATTGCTTTGAAGAGTGGACTAGGCCCTGACATCAATGCATAGCTTCCCAAGGGGAGTACTTTGAAGGTGACCGGCGTGATATTTAGCAATGAGGTATGTAGCACTTTTTCTCAGGATGAGTTTGTGAAATTAATTGTCTGACCTTGCATGTTGATACTACATTTTGGAAATGTCTACTCTCACTTTATGATTTGTCTTTTGTTGGTTTTTTAAAAATTTTGTTGTCTTTGATGAATAGACCGAAAGTTTAATCACCAGTAGACAGCTCCACCTGGAAATTGTACAGACATTTCAAGTTTAACATGTTTAAAATCAAATGGGTTTCTTTTCCAAACAATTTGTTTTCTTCTTTTGTATCTGAAATCTTGATCAATGGTATCATCTATAACTGAATTTTTTAACCTAGTATGAACTTCACTTAAGCTTTTCTTACCCTGTACCCTAAATACCAGGGCTGTTATATAGAGTGTGCAAACTTTCAGCTTTACTAGATAATACCCAGTTGTTTTACAAAGTGCTTGTGTTAGTTAACATTTCTACCAGTATTTTACCTGCTTACCTACTCCTATAGATTTGCCTTCAGATAATTCTTAATAATTCATACAGGTTAAAGAGTTTTATCTAGTTCTTCAATTCTCAAAAGATAAAAGTCCTGAGTAAACATAAAACTAAATTAAAGGTAATTTTAACCTCTTCAGGAACATTTTTTGAATCTTTCCTAACCTTTCTATTCCTCCTGTCATTCCCTTAATTCATCTGACCTTCCCCCACCCCCTGCCCAACTATCATAGAAACTTAACTATCCACTTTCCTTTTCTCCAGCCTCAGCTCTTCTACAAAGCAACCAAAGTTGTCTTTCTAAAGCATAAAAACTTTTATTGACTGCCTTTTACCTACCAAATCACATAAAAACTCTTCAGCATAAAATGCTTATCATTTCATTATTGCCCAAACCTGCATTTTAGCTTCATCTTTCACCATTACCTCCCCATCCTCCCTTCCCACCCCCTATACATACGCTCTCTTTTCAGAATTTTTACATTCTTTAAAAATTCTGTACCATTCTGCATACTGCTATGTCTTCATAAATTGCTATATTTTTCTGTACTCCCTTCTCCTCTGCTTTTGAGGTATTTCTTCTTACTGAGTTCTCCTTGGCTAGCATGCTGTTAATATATTTAGTAAATGTGTTTTCATTAAACATTTTAATGATTCAACTTTTATCTATTTATTTACTTACTGCATGCAGATTAAGATCCATAAATAGATCTTTTATTAAAGCCTGAAACTCATTTTTCAATTTTAAGAATAATACATTTTAGGTTATTCTTAATCAAAGAACTATATTAGATCACTTTTAGGTTCCACTAGGGGGAGAACTCAACTTAGTCAAACATTTTTATACTTCATATCAACCTTTCAATTACTGTTGTTCTCTTGTGAATAAAATGTTTCAAACTCTTCATTTAATAAATTATATTATTATGTAATGTTATTTGGTATAATTAGAGACTGCTTGAATATTATACTTTTGTAAATGTCATTTAAATGCAAAAGTACATTACATGAAGAAATAATTCATTTTTGTAAATACTGCAGCATACTGTAGTAGATATACTCATAAAGCTGAAGTCTATTAAATTTGTTTTCAAAGATTCTTTAGTCACCTTGCCACTGTTACGATTTAAAGTTCATTATTCCCCATGTTTTTGTTCTGAGATAACTACATGTGTAATATACTTAATATTCTTTATAATAATGCTTTTCCCCCCATCTGTGGAGGAACTATTTTATATTAATGTCTCATAGTGAATTTAAAAGTATAGCAGCTTTCAGATTTTAACCATTTTCCTATGACTGTTTGTAGAAGTTATCA